>PVHY01015756.1:0-35346 GCA_004024945.1 Uropsilus gracilis | reverse complement strand
GCTCATGTTGCCCGGGATACCACGGACTCAAGCAATCCCCAGCCTCAGCTTCCCAGGTAGCTAGGATTACAGGCGCGCGCCACCACGCCCAGCTATTTTTTTGGGACTAGGTCTCGCTGTGTTGCCTCGGGCGGGACTCGAACCGCGATCCCCAGACCCCGCCGCGACTCCATAAGCTGTCGTTTACAGGCACGCGCCACCGTGCCCGGCATGAACCCTCCTTTTGTGTGAGAGACCGAATGAAAGGGACAGCGTGTTCTGCGAAGGAATTAGGTTTGAAGCCGCTCCCGAAGAGACTCGGTAGGACACGACTCGAAGGAAGGAAAGGAGCGAAGTCTTCCCAAACCTCCTCTGCCCGCGGTGAGCGGGAGATAAGGTCCAGGGCCAGGCAAGTGGGTAGATCAAGCCGGTAGAGGGCGCAAGAGCCGCGTGCCCAGGAGCGCTGGGGCAGCAGGGGGCGGCGCAGGGTGGAGTTTCGAAGAGAGGGGCCCTAGAAAAGGCGGGGACAGGTGGGGGCGTGACTAGGGTACGCAACTGGAACCTGAGCGCCCAAGGGGCGTGGCTACGAAGGGTGGAGCTTCTGGAAGCGGCGTGGGATAGGTTGGGGGACAGTCCAGAGCTGCAGCAGCCACAGAGATGGGAGGGGCGTGGGAAGTGGGGCCCGTCGCGGTTACCGCCGGCTTCACCAGGCTGGGCCGGGTAGGGGGCGTGGCCGGGCGGGGCAGGGAGCGGCAGGCTCCCCCTAGTGGCGAAGCCCGCCTATTTCCTGACTGGGAGAGTGTTTTTGCGTGTACCTGTGTGTCGGTGTGCACGAGTCTGTGGGTCTGAGGTTGCCATGTTGGGATCCTGTGGGCAGAAGGTGCTTCTGCGCTAAAGCGGTGGAGCCGGACTGACTCTCATGCAGATCCGCCACACAGCGCTTGCTTGTTCCACAGAGTCCCTGGGGAGAGGGGGGGTGTAGCTAGCCCGATAGGTTCCCGGGGGGCTTAACTGGAGTTTCGCTCCGGTCTGCATGTGCTCAAACCGACCGGTTTCTCCCCTCAGCTCCTCCCCGACTTCCTCCACCCCCGCCCCCCAATTCCCAGACTTGCGCGCGCCCGGAGCCCACCCCCTCTTTTGGGCGCGAGGCCCCGCCCCCCGCCCCCTTTCCTCTGCCACAAAGTTTATTTGCAACAAAAGGGAGCTAGGAGCAGCCAGGAGGGGGGAGCCGGAGCCGGAGCGGGAGCGAGAGGGGACGCAGGCAGGCCGGCTGGCGGGTGCAGAGCGGAGGAACCGAGCGCTGGGATTCTGCCTCGACCCGGCCGGGACGCGATGCTCCCGGTCGCAGCGGCTGAGGCAGCGGCCCGGCCCTGGGGCCGGCGCTGAGGCGGGAGGAGGTCGCGTGGATGGAGCCTCTGCCGCCCGCGGCGGCAGAAACTTGAACCGTGGCGGATAAACCTCTGCTCCGGACTTTGCGCCTTCGCCCCGCCAACCCCACCGCGCTGCGGCTTTAGGACCCAGGCCTCGGGACCCGGGCCGCTGCGCTCCTTCGGGGCGGGGGCGCAGGGGGGGTTGGCCGCGGCTCCCCGAGGCCAGCCCCCCCGGAGTGAGCGCCGCCACCATGGCGGACGGGGCGCCCCGGCCCCCGCTCTATCGCAGCGTCTCGTTTAAGCTGCTGGAGCGCTGGAGCGGCGGGCCGGGGCCGAAGGAGGAGGCCACGGACACCCCCGGGCTGCGGCGCCGCGCCTCGTGCCGGCCGGCCGCGGCCGTCTCGGGCCAGCCCTCCCGGCGCGTGTCCAAGCTAGCGTCTGGGCCCCCGGTCGCCCCCGCGCAGCCGCGCCAGCTCCGCAGCCTCTCGCCGTCGGTGCGCCAGCTCTCCCGGCGCTTCGACGCGCAGCGTCTGGACGACGACTCCGCCGGGGCCCGCGACGGGGGCGTCTCCCCCGGGGCCGCAGAAGAAGCGGCCGAGGGCGCCGCGCGCGGGGCCTGGCCCAGCGTCACCGAGATGCGCAAGCTGTTCGGTGGCCCTGGCTCCAGGCGACCCAGTGCCGACGCTGAGGCCTCCGGGCCTCCCGGCCCTCCGGACGGTGCCACCTGGGAGCCCCTGTCTCGCGAACCCCGACAGCCACCGACGCCGCCTCCTCGGACGTGCTTCCCCCTGGCCGGCCTGCGTTCGGCGCGGCCGCTGCCCGGCCCTGGGACCGAGGGGAGGAGGTGGCGGCAGCCGCAGCAACAGGAGCGGGCGCAGCGTCCGGCGGATGGTTTACATTCTTGGCATAGCTTCTCCCAACCGCAGCCCGGGGCCCGAGCCTCCTGCTCCTCCTCCTCTTCCATCGCCTCCTCCTATCCTGTCAGCCGCAACCCGGCTGCCAGCTCCAGCGAGGAGGAAGAGGAGGGCCCGCAGCCACCGACCCAGGCGCAGAGTTCGGCCTACCGCGGCAGCCACTCCTCAGGTAGTGACGAGGACCAGGACGGTGAGGGAGGCCACCCCTGGGGCGGGAGGCTGGGACCCAGGCCTGGAAGCACCCTCTTGGATCAGGACTGTAGACCGGACAGTTATGGGTTAAATCTGGCCAGCATGGACTCGGCTGGGGCAGCCAGGAGCCCAGAGCCCCCAACATCTCCGAGAACCCCTAGCGAGGAAGGCCCTCGGAATTGGGGTACAGGCTCACCTCCCTTTGTGCCAGGTACCCAGGAGGGACTTCGGCCTTTGTCTGACGCGGCGGGAGGACCTTTCCGGGTGGCCAAGGTGAGCTTTCCTGCATACCTGGCCAGCCCAGCAGGCTCCCGTAGTAGTAGCCGTTATTCCAGCACTGAGACCCTCAAGGATGAGGACCTGTGGGCTAGTCGGAGTTCCGGGGGCTGGGGTGTGTATCGTTCCCCTAGCTTTGGAACTGGGGAAGGGCTCCTCGTAAGACCCCAGGCTCGGACTCGCAGCAAGGGGCCCTTGGGCACCACCAGAGCATTGAGAGATGGAGGACTGGAGTTGGACAAGAATCGGCAGCGCAAGTCCCTCTCGAATCCAGATATCGCCTCGGAGACCCTTACACTACTCAGTTTCCTGCGCTCAGACCTTTCGGAGCTGAGGATCCGGAAGACTGGTGGGCAGTCCGGGGCTCCTGGGAGTGGCTCCTCAGATGGCAGAAACTCACCATCCGCAGGCGGTCAAATGGGGCAGCTTGGGTCCATGCCTGCCCCAACCCCAGCATCACCCGGCCCCCGCCCCACACTCAAGGACTTGACAGCCACCCTGCGGAGGGCAAAGTCTTTTACCTGCTCTGAGAAGCCCATCGTCAGACGCTTACCCCGCACCAGTGCCCTGAAGCCCAGCTCCTCTGAGCTCCTGCTGGCAGGCCCAGGTGCGGAGGAAGACCCACTGCCCCACGTCGTCCAGGATCAGTATGTGCAAGAGGCCCGTCAAGTTTTTGAGAAGATCCAGCGTATGGGTGCCCAGCAGGATGATGGACGTGACGTTCCCCTGGGAAGCCTTGATTGGGCAGGAGATGTGACCCAAGAGCAGCGGTTCCAGGAGGAGCTCTCTGGCCAGGAGTCCAGCCTGACAGATGAGGGCATTGGGGCAGACCCTGAGCCTCCTGTTCCCGTCATCTGCAGCTTGGGTACCACAGGGGTTTGGCGACCCCTTTCCTCATCCTCAGGCCAGACAAACCACCACAGCCCTGGGACTGAAGACAGTCTAGGTGGGTGGGCCCTGGTGCCCCCAGATACCCCTCCCACGCCAGGTGCCCTCCGCCGAAGACGCAAAGCTCCACCTTCAGGTCCTGGTGGAACTGAACTGAGCAACGGGGAGGCCGGTGAAGCCTACAGGTCTCTGAGTGACCCAATTCCCCAGCGCCATCGTGCTGCTACCACTGAGGAGCCCTCTGGATTCTCCGTGGATAGCAACCTCTTAGGCTCACTGAGCCCCAAGACAGGACTTCCAGCAGCCCCAGCTGTGGATGAGGGTTTGACCAGTGGCCACAGTGACTGGTCTGTGGGCAGTGAGGAGAGCAAGGGATACCAGGAGGTGATTCAGAGCATTGTTCAGGGGCCTGGTGCCTTGGGCCAAGTGGCAGATGACAGGGTTGCTGGCAAAGCCCCAAAGAAGAAATCTCTGAGTGACCCCAGCCGCCGTGGGGAGCTTGCTGGACCAGGATTCGAGGGCCCTGGAGGGGAGCCCATCCGAGAGGTGGAGCCTGTGCTACCTCCATCCAGCAGTGAACCCATCCTTGCAGAGCGGCAGTCAGAACCAGACGAGCCCAGTCCTACCACAGGCCGGGCCCAGTCTGAGAAGGCCCTGCTCGAGGCCCCACCTGCTCCCTCCGCTACCCGCCATGACTTCCACTTTGACCCTAAACTGACTGACATTCTGTCCCCAAGGCTCATCCGCCGTGGCTCCAAGAAACGCCCAGCCCGGAACAGTCATCAGGAGCTAAAGAGAGAGGAGGGCAGTCAGGACCAGTCCGGCAGCCTCTCTCATGCTGGACCCTCCTCCAAACACGTTCGCCACTCCAGTGTGCCCGCCACTTTCATGCCTATCATGGTGCCTGAGCCACCGACTTCCCTCGGCCCCCCTGTGGCTGTGCCAGAGCCCGTGAGCTTTCCTGCCAGAACCCAGGCCATGTTGCAGGCACCATCCCTTGAGGACGTCACCAAGCAATACATGCTGACCCTCCACTCCGGACAGGTTTCTACTCCAGTGCCAGTGGATGTGCCCCCTTTGGCTCCAGTTGCACCACCATCTGCTGAGGCCAAGCCTCCCGAAGCAAGCCGCACCCCAGAGGAGCCTGCTCCAGTCAGCAAGTGCTGTAGTAAGCCACAAGTGGTGAGTCCTTGGTGGGAGCCCTTTGGAGCAGGCCTGTGGGAGGGCCATGGGCAGTGACTTCTCCAGGAACTTTTGGGTGTGCCCACTGGGCATGTATCCAAGTCTGAGGGTGCTAACTTCTTGGTCCTGGAGGTGCCAGGCAATTTTACCAGTGTTAATGACAGGGTTCCCCTCTGTTCAGGCCCCAGAGACCTCAGGCTTCTGTTGCTGCTAACGTCAAAGGTTCTTGTCTTTCCCTTAGGTGTTCTGGGTGATAATTACAAAGGGTTCTAATCTTGTTTTCTTTAGATGTTTCTCAGGGACTGATTGTAGTGACTCCTATCTGACTCTTCATTATAAATACCCAGGAAAGTGTGAGAGTGATGGAACTTTCTTAAGCTGTGCTGCCCTCTTGGCTAGATCCTTTGTAGGATGTTTAGACTTGGGGTCCCCAGTTGATATGAATTTGCCCTTCTTCGTGTGACTTTCTGGTGGCAGGTTGGTCTTCCTTGGATCTAGGAGAAGTGGGGGAGTGGGGAGAGGGTCCCGTGAAGTACAGTGGTGGTCCTGGCCTTTCCTGTAACTTGGCCCCCCACATCTAAAGTCAGGGTGTGTGGACAGAGCAGTGCCTGTGTCTCCATCCAGATGATGTGCAGATTGGGGTGACGGGGGAGTCTTTGGTTGGAGTTGGGGCATTCTCAGGGCCTGATGTCTGTTGGAGCTTCTTCTGACTAGAAAGAGGGCTGGTGGGAGATGGTAGGGTAGGGCCAGGGAGGGGCTGTTGAAACTCACCAGCCAGGG
Organism: Uropsilus gracilis; assembly: GCA_004024945.1. Lineage (NCBI taxonomy): Eukaryota > Metazoa > Chordata > Mammalia > Eulipotyphla > Talpidae > Uropsilus > Uropsilus gracilis. The sequence continues at coordinate 29,765 of PVHY01015756.1, read as the reverse complement.
TCTTTTAGAGCTCGCAGGAGCTGTTCTGACCTCTAGCAGGCAGGGCTCCCTCTGAGGGTCAGGGTGGAAGTGCCACCTCACCCACCCCTTCCTGATGGCTCTGGTCCCCGTTCCTCTACCAGACCCCAGGCCCTGAGAGTCTTGCTCTCCCTAAGGTCCCCATTCCTGCCTTGTGACTTCAGCCTTCGCTGGGGTTTTGGCAGTGGGTTGAGATGGGCTATAGACCTTGTGGCTCTCCAGTATCCTCTATGGAAGATAGATTCTGGTCTCCGGGTCCCAGGTCTAGTGCTAGGATGCTTGAGTGATCTCAGCGGTGTCCTGCTCTCCCACGGGCCTGCACAAGGAGCCTGGAAACCCTAAGCTCTGGACTAATTTGGTCACTCCCTGTTCCCAGAGTTTGCACGCCCCTCTGAACTCTCTGTTTCTCCTTGTCTCTATTCTCTTTCTTGTCTCTATTCTTGTCTCTATTCTCTTTCCCCCTTCCCCTAACTAGCGCTGGCTCTGGTGTTCTTTACTGAAGCCACAGAGTCAGGGAGCAGGGAGTTGGGAGAGGGGAAATTATGGATCTACCCTTCCTTCTGAGAGCCCAGTGGACAGCTCAGGTTCCCCTAGCTCAAGTGCCACTTCTGTCTTTGCAGCGTGCAGATTGAGGTGAGAGCAGAATGCCCCTTCCCAGCTGCTTTTCCTGTGTAATTATCTCCACTGGGAACCTTGAGGACTCAATTAGAGAAGACAGCAGGGATGAACCAAGGGACCTAAGGAAATGGGATGGGAGTGGATGATGCTCCCTTAGGTCCCAGGGATGAACCAAGGGACCTAAGGAAATGGGATGGGAGTGGATGATGCATCCCTTAAATGGGATGGGAGTGGAGGCTTTGAGACCCAGAGAGAAGCAGGAGTTCTTGCAGAATTGGTCTTGGTCCGCCTACCTCCACACTCACCCCTGTCCTCGTGAGGTGGGACATACCTACCCAGCATAGTCTTCTGCTTGCCCTCAACAGAGGGCAAGGTTTTTCGTTGCCAACTGGAGTCCTTTCTTTGATCCAGCCCAGCTGATGTCCCTCCTTATCCCTTAAAGGAGACTGGCAGTTTACTCTTCCTCTGTGCAGATGGGAACACTGAGATCCAAGAGGAGTCTGTCTAGATCTCATAACCAGCCAGAGACTGAGCCAGACTTGGTACTGTCATCAGAAGAGCAGGTTTTGGACCTTGGCTTCAGTGGCTGTGTGACCTGGGATCAGTCACATTCCCTCACTATGCCCTCCCCTAAAATGAGGGTATTGGTCTCCACCTGGCAGACTCTTGTAGGAATGGGCAATGTAGCATTTTCTCCCTGAGGGCAGAAGAAGAGGGAAAGACTCCACTGCCCCAACTGCTTCTCTACGGCCAGCCTTGGCCTCTCCCCCCTGTTCCTTGTTCATTTCCAAGCACGAGGGTGAGCTCTCTGGACCCCAGTATAACCTAGTAGACTTGAGCAGACTCAAGAGATTCATTGTCCCCCAGTTTTCCTCCCCTTCATCAAGTCTGGAGGTTCTCCCATCTGCTTGCTTGAATCCCTCCTTCTGACTCCAGGAATATGGGGAGCAGCTCTCCACCCCCTCCTACTGGCTTTTGTAGAGGAGACAATGTCCCCTTGTTTCAGGCCTGGGACTCCTGTCACGCTCCCTGGGCTGTGGGTGGAGATGGTATGGTGTGGGCTTCCGAATAAGAAGGCAAGAGAAGAAACTGTCAAGCTTTGCTGATGAGGCAGAAACCAGGGTGGACCCAGCCAGGTGCTGTCAGGAGTTGACAGGAGATGCCTCTGGGGCAAGGGAATCCCTGACCTGATTTCCAGCTCCTTCTTCATATTTGCCCTCTGCATGCTTGGGTGGCAGGAGGCCTGGGTGCCAGGTCTCACTCATCCTCTGACTCACTCTGAGACCTGGGCAGAGAGGCCTTGGACCTGTACAGTGGGAGCGTGCTCTGCCTGGCTGGTCTCCAAGGCTCCGAGGAAGGACTCAGCCTGCAGGTGGCCACGGGAAATGGGAAGAACGGGGTATGGGTGGAAGAAAGGCAGCTGGAGACCAGAGCTGTAAGAACCTAAGAACCTAGGGGATGAGGGAGAAATAATGATTGCTTTGTTCTGGAAACACTTACTTGCTTCTGTCTGGGAGCAGGTAGGAGCCTCCCTGCCTGACCCCCCACACCTCGCGTCGTATGCACAGAAGTCCAAGTAGCCTGGGTGGTCAGTGATGTTCCGTTCCAGGACTTCTCCCACCTTAGCCTAAGTGCAATCTTGGAGTCCAACCTTCTGCTGTCAGATTCCTGAAAACCGCTTGACAGATGTGACAGCCGGAGCTTAGAAACAGGAAGTGACTTCCATCTCAGAACTATCGATGGACTCACAGAACTTTAGTGTCTCGGAAAAGCAGTAACAGCTACCACTTACTGAGTGCTTACCATACGCCGGATACTCTGAATGGTTCATTCTTTGGCTGTGAAAACTCGGAGACTCTTGCAGTGCTGAATTCTTAGACTTGCAGATAGTTAGATTCATGCGGAATCCTGGAATGTGTCATAGAGGTTGAGGCCCAAAGTGTCCCTGATTCTGGGTGGGATTGGTTTGCATCTGAGTAGGGTGGGGTCTGGGGAAGTTGGGAGTATCACCTGCACCTACCCTAGTAACCTGAGCTATCATTCTCATGGTTGTTTAGTTCTCCAGGGCCTAGGGGTGGAGTGGGAGGAACTTTAGGACTCAGAGAGGGTGAATGCTGAACCTCTGGTCACATAGCAATGCAGGGCAGAGCCAGGCCCAGGTCCTAGAATCATGGCCTTGCCCCCAGCCCCTGCTCCTAGTAAACAGCCACACATCAGCCCCATCAGCCCTGCCCCATCAGCTGCCTGCCTTACTGAGGGAGGCCTGGGCTCATCGTCACCTTTCTTCTCTCTGTCTCCCCTTGGCAGGAAACCCTTGGGGTGGGGGTTCTCTCCTTTCCCTCCTTGGTTCTTTGCTGTGATTTTTCCATGGGAACTGGTTCTGGGAGGATAGGCGATTAGGACATTTGGAATTCTGAGTGGTACGAAATATCTATAATTAAATGTCTTGTCACCCAGTAGAAGGAGGGTGGGATGGGGGAGGACAGGCAGAGGGACTGGCCCTTTCCTCTGTTTATTCCCAGCCTCTTCCTACCCCCCTCTTCCTTCGGGGCCCTGGGCTACTGGGAGAGAGTGTGGTCCAGGAATGAATCCACCCCACCACCAGCAGGGGAGAGTTGGGAGATGGAGCAGAGTTGAGCCTGACATTTTCCAACCCCACATTTCCGGGACCAGCTGGGTTTGGGAGGCTGGGAGGCTGCTGCTAATCCTGTCCCCAGCCCTCCCCTTCCCTGTGTTGGGAATTACCCCTCCCCTTCACTCCCTCCCATCTGTGATCTTTCAGGCTACACATGCCTCCCCACAGTGGAGTCTCCCCAGGCAGCCATAGACACTCAGACACTAGGAGCCTTAAGAATCCAGAAGCAGACTGGAGGGGGCTGTGGGATGTTGAGGGGCTGGCTTGGAGGAGGTGTTGCTGGAGTCTGGCCTTGAAATCTGGAAGAGTGCAAATAGCCAGAAAAGAGAGGGAGAGATCATAAGCCAGGCATGGTGGTGCGTGCCTGTAAGCGACAGCTTATGGAGTTGCGGCAGGGTCTGGGGATCTTGGTTGGAGTGCCTACCCAGGCAACACAGCGAGACCTAATCCCAAAAAATAGTTGAGCATGGTGGCGCATGCCTGTAATCCTAGCTACCTGGGAAGCTGAGGCTGGGGATTGCTTGAGTCTGTGGTACCCCGGGCAACATGAGCCTGTGGTTCCATGGGCAAAAATAATGAGAACTAGTCTCAAAAAAAAGAGAAAAAAAAAGAGAGAGAGAGATTATAAGAGGAAGACACAGCATGCACATGAGCTAGGAGGTGGGAAATAACACAGTAGGTCAGACACAGCAGGTCTTGTTATCTAAGGGGACCCTCGATGGGGTAATGCACTCTGCCATTTAACTGAGCTGCTGGATGGGTCAGTTATTCTTCCAGGACCTAGAAATACAGCAACAGACAAAACAAAGGCCTTTCCTCATGGTTTTCAGATGAGTGAGGAGACCTGCTAATAGATTATATGTCAGGAAGGGGTCAGGGTAGGGATAAGAGAGTAGATAATGGCAGGGAGAGGTTTGGAACAACCTCAGTGAGGAGGTGAGATCTGAGTAGAGACCTAGAGGAAGTGGAAGAGCAAACCAGGTGGCTATTTAGGGGTTGGGGGTGAAGGAAAGCATCCTGGGAAGAGAGGGATGGCAAGTACAAGCGCCCCGAGGCAGGAGAAAGGGGGGCAGATAGGTAAGGGAGGGTGAAAGTGGATTCCTGTAGAAAGACTTTAATATCTACCTGAAGTGAGATGGGATAACCACTGGTGGGAGGTTCTGAGTAGAGCAGTGACTTGATCTGACTTGGGCTTTCACGGGTCTGCTCTGCTCTGGCATCTTGATGGCAGGCACTGTTCTGGTGCCAGGAGTCGATTGCGTGTAGATTCCCAGGAAGGAGTCAAGGAGACCTCTAGAATAATTTGGGCAAGAGCTGGTGGTGGCTTGAGCTGGGATAAAGGAGTGGGGTTGGGTTTCTGGGGCAACCCAGAGCATTTTTCAAGTACACGGAACCCAGCATTCAAGGTAAATACAGAGTTACCTCGGCTTCTGTAGCTTAGCAGCTTGGGAGGAGTTCTCTTAGGGTGCGGAAATTGAGCCCCTCGAGTAGGCAGGGGCTATGGAATATATTGGCCACCTTCTGAAGACCTCTGTTGGCGTGGCTCAAAAGTTAAGTAGGAGAAGCTGCTACTGGGCCCCAGTAAGGCAGGTAACAGTGTCATATACTTCTGGTGTCTCCTCTGCAGCCACCACGACACCTGTCAGCCCTAATTTGCATGTCCCCTGAGCAGTGAACTCATGCCACCCCCAAGCAGCCCTGTCCCCCTCATTTGGTCCTCAAGTGGGCATTGCCATGGCTCCTGTATTTGGATGGAGAAGCAGGTTCAAATTTGGCAGAGGTTTGTCCCAGGCTCTCCAGTTCAAGTATGGGGTTTTGCCCCAGGCATCTTGACTCCTAGGTCATACATTGGCCCCACAGAGTTCCCGCTGAGCAAGATTGGCCAGGATGGTGGTGGTAGGGCAGGGGGGAAGGGGAGCCCATATTTCCCAGAAAGGCTCGCAGTCCTGGCGTACTTAATGGGAAATGTGCCCAGGCAGTCTGGCGCCTTGCTGGCAAGCCCTAAAACAGGGCTCTGGGTCCCATGGGAAACAGGAGGTTATTGGAACCATTCCCCCACCCTCATGGGATTGATTCCCTGGCATACACCCCCTTCCCAAGCCCAGGTCTCTGGGGCATTCTAGGACAAAGGTAGAGAAAAACTGCCGGACTATTGGGACCTGAGCAGTAAGTGAGCAACCCACTCACTGGCTTCCCTTCCAGTAGTGGCGAAGGTCACCAGGATGACCTGGTGTGATGCGTAGTTGTCTCCGTGTTCCTACTGGGTGACCCTAAGTAAGCCCCTTCCCTCTCAAAGCAACAGATTGCGCCATGCTTTGAGGCATCAGGAAGGCAAAGTTGACCTGCATCTATCAGGATCCTGACTGACAGACTGAAGTGCTGGCAGGTGGGCCTCACTGTCTGTTAGGTCACTGAAGCCGCTGAGGCTCAGAACCAAGAAGGGTCAGCTTCCCAGGGCTGCCTCCACTGGAAGCACCTGCTCAAGGCTCCCTTGAGCGCATACACACAGACAAGGCCTCTCCCACACTTGTGGCGGGTTATGGGACTCATTCTGGGGTCTGTCTGGGGTCTGCTTCCTTTGGGGATTTCGGAGGTCACAGGCACTGAGCCACCTCCGCCCCCCCTCAACCCCCAAGTAGGGAAAGGTGAGTGCAGAGGTACTTGGAGTAGGAGCAACATGAGCTAATTCAGGGCCCAGGCTGGCAGATAGGTGATGGATTAGTCTCCTGTTACTGCTGGAGCAAATTGCTATGAATATAGTGGCTTAAAGTCACACAAATACTGTCTTACAGTTCTAGAGATCAGAAGAGATGTGTTTTACCAGGCTAAAGATCAGGTGTTACCAGGGCTGCACTTTTTCCAGAAGCTTCAGGAAAGCCTGCTGCCTTGTCTCTTTCAGCTTCCGGTGGCTGCTGGCACTCTTGGTCTATGATCCTTCCATCCATCTTCCCAACCAATAGCATTGCTTCTTTAGTCTCTCACTCTGAACCAGACCTCCTGTCTTCCTCTTGTAAAGGCCCTAGGTTAACATAGGATCATCACAATCCTTAATCACACCTTCAGTGTAGGGTTCTTCACCAGTTCTGGGGATCAGGATGTAGATGTCTTTGGGAATCATATTCTGCCTACCACAAGTGCACAGGGGGACACAGCTATGGGCTCCCCAGACCCAGAGCCACCAGAAGGTACTGGCCACAGGGAAGTCTTAAACTCTGGCCCACTTCCTTTTTCCTGTTTTCATTCCTTGTTCATCTGACACTTGTTCATTCGGCAATCAGTGCTTGAACCCCATGGTGGTCAGTGGGGACACACAGGAAAGCTTGGACGGATCTTCATCTCCTGAGTTGACTGAGATTCAGAATGTGACCTGGTGGTTGAGGGAGAGAAGTATCCCCCTAAGTACCGTGGTGGTGGGGTTGGCCTTGCTGACTAGAGATTGGAATGAAATAGCTCCCGAAAAGGGTCATTGACAGGAGAGTTTAGAACCAGCACAAATGGAAGGAAGGGGGCTTAGGGAGAGTATAACAACCACATCTCTGTCAGGCTGACCCAGCTATACCTCAGGAGTAGATGGCAAGGATCGCTCTACCTCCATGAGCTCCATGTTGGGGGTTGGTGACCCCGGTGCTGTCACACCAGAAGGCCTGTCAGATCCCTTCATGCCTTAAGGGACCAAAGTGCCTCCACGGAGGTGGGATGTGGCAGGAAAAGAGCATGTCCTGTTCACTCCCTGCTGCTCCCAGACTGGCTTAGGCCCCAGGGAAGCTTTTGCAGGCCTTCGGTTTTACTCCTTCTCCCCTCATGACTGGGATGCTAAGGTGTGAGGATTCTAAGATTCTTTTTATTTTATTATTTATTTATTTGTTTGTTTGTTTGTTTGTTTGTTTTGAGACTAGGTCTCGCTATTTTTGCCTGTGGAACCACAGTCTCTCGTTGCCCGGGGTACCACAGACTCAAGCCATCCCAGCCTCAGCTTCCCAGGAAGCTGGGATTACAGGCGCGCGCCACCATGCCCAGCTATTTTTTTTTTGGAACTAGGTCTCACTACAGGACCCAGGAGGGACTCGAACCGCGATCCCTAGCCCCGGCCACTTCATAGGCTGAAGCTTACAGGCACAAGCCACCGTGCCTGGCAAGATTCTAAGATTCTAAAAGACATTGGCTTCAGTGTTTTTCTAGTCATGAAGCTGAGGACAGAAGTCAAGGACAAAGTTGACAGAGGGTGCTGGTCGCATCTAAGTCCAGCCTGTGGCTCAGAAGCCCAGGCCTTTGGAGATAGGCAGAGGGAGAAGGCCAGGGCAGGTGGGAGAACCTAGGACTCTATCTTTGTCCTCCCTCCTCTCTGCAGCTCCCACTCTTCTTCGTTACCACTAGCCCCAACCTAGGAGGCAGAGCAGAGCAAAATTCCCAGACCCATTGGAATCAGCCTACAAAATGGGGTACAGTTTCCTCTGTTCCTCATTCTAAGCTCTGAGCCCCATAAGGATCTGGGTGCCTGGGTTTTGGGGGCAGAGTGATAATCGTTAAAAGCTCAACTCTGAATCTCAGTTTCATGCTCCGTAAAATGGAGCCACTAAGGAGTTATTTCAAGGGCTAAAAACATAATGTTTATGAAACCCTCAACCCAGGACCCCAGCTCTAGCAGCTTGCAGAAGTGTAGCCACACTTTAAATAGTATGCCTTTGAGACTGCCAGCTCAGAGTGTAGGATCTCATGGTTTCAAGATGAAAGATACTGCTCTTTTCCAGAGGCATACCTCTTTGCTTGATTCTGTCATTCGGGTTTGTGTTCTGGGTTCTGAGATTCTGGGTCTGGGAGAGCCAGGGCAGGTCCTGAGACAGCGAGGGGGGTGGGGACTGAGTTGGAAGGGGCCTAGCTGAGGGAGCAAACACCAGGTTGGTGTCTGTTTCCTGTTTATTGGTTCCCAGGGGGTGAACAGGCCCTGCTCCGGCACAGAGCAGTGTGGAGCAGGAGGGAGGGAGGCCCGGGGTCCTGGCTGCCAGCCAGCCCCACAGCCTAGCCTCCTGGGACTGCTGAGACCCCTCCCTCCAAACCCCCTTGGACAAACATTCAGTCCTTTCCCAGGACAGGGTACTGGAGGTCAAGGAGCAGATGTGGAAGGGAAGGGGTGGAAGAATGGGAAGGGGCCCTCCCCCCCCAAAAAAAAAAAAAAAACAAAATCCTACTGACTCCATCTTTTTTGATTGCCTGTGTCATTGAACTCTCTCTCTGGGTTCCTCGCTGTCTTGAGCGGGTGTGTGGGGGGGGTAATGTTCATTTTCTTAGCAGGCAGGAGGAGGTGAAGATGGAAGGGTTTTGAATGCCAGGACAGTCCAACCCAGACCTGGTTTAGAGACTAGTCATGTCTTCTTACCTCCTCTCACCCCTGCATTATCAAAGGGGAAACGGAGGCCCAGTCCAGGGAAGAGTGTTGCCCAAGGCCACACAGTAGTAAACCAGGACCAACCATCTGGCCATCTCCACTGTTGCAGTACTCCTGGGTGTAAAGAAGGATTAGCAAGAGAGAAGGTAGCTTGGATCACTCAGCATTTTAGGGAATTGGACTGAGCCAGGTAAGAAAAAGAAGTCTCAGGCCGGGCATGGTGGCGCATGCCTGTAGGTAGGTGGCAGCCTAGGGAGCCACGGCCGGGGCCAGGGATTGGGGTTCGAGTCCCTCTGGGGGTACAAAGCGAGACCTAGTCCCCCCAAAATAGCTGGGCGTGTTGGTGCACACCTGTAATCCCAGCTACCTGGGAAGCTAAGGCTGGGGATTGCTTGAGTCTGTGGTACCCCAGGGAACAGGAGCCTGAAGTGTCACAGGCAAAAAATAGCGAGACCCAGTCTCAAAAAAAAAGAAAGAAAGAGAAATCTCACTATGTGTCTGAGGTCAAGAAAGCAGGGAGGTCTCAGTGTGACTACAGCATGTGGGGAGAGGCTGTGGGAGTTGGGGATAGGGGGCAGGAATGGAAAGGGATAGCAAGTTGAAGTCTTCATGAGCTGAGCAAAATACCCTGGACTTTAGCCCATGTGCTGTGGGGATCATGGAAGAAGTGTCAGATGAACACCTTAGAAATTGCCATCTGATTATGATGATTAGGTTGGAGAGAGCAGGGAGGTGAGAAGCCTGGGGTTGGTGATGTAGGAATGGAAAGAAAAGAGCTTACCGGGAAGATAATTTGGAGGTAAAATCTGAGGATTTGAATTTAGGCTCTGAAACCCTATCACAAATTGATGGGGGTGGGTGGTGGGGGTCTGAGGCCCACCTCCCTCATTTGAGTTAGAGAATATGTTTATAGGACTGGATGCTGGGTCCCCTGAATCATCTACCTGCCTCAGGGCAGAACTTTCCTCTGCCTTTCTGGAAAGGTGAGGGGCTTCTGGGTCAGCTCAGATCCCCAACTCTGTGCCCGGTGTATCTCTTTTTTTTTTTTTTTTTAGACTAGGTCTCACTATTTTTACCCGTGGAACCACAGGCTCCCGTTGCCCGGGGTACCACAGACTCAAGCAATCCCAGCCTCAGCATCCCAGGTAGCTGGGATGACAGGCGCACGCCACCACGCCCAGCTATTTTTTGGGGACTAAGTCTCGCTACGGGCCCCAGGCGGGACTCGAACCGCGATCCCTAGCCCTGGCCGCTTCATAGGCTGAAGCTTACAAGCACGAGCCACCGTGCCCGGCCTTCGGTGTATCTCTTATCAGACTTGTCCAAGCTCACTCCCTCTTGCTGCAGCTGAAGTGTCCTGCTTCTCAGAGGGGTCTCTAGAGAACAGAGCTCCAGGCCCCACCCCCACCCAGGCCTTCTGGGAGAGGCCTGAGAAGGGAGCCTTTGGGAGAGAGAAGGAGCAGGCTGTGTCGGCTTGCTGGCTGTGACCTAAGACAAATCATTCAGCCTCAGTCTCCCCACCAGTGAAGTGGGAGTTCCCAGGTGGTGCACAGTCCAGGAGCACTCTGGAATTTGCAGGCTGTTGGGAGCTGGCGGGGAGGGGAGGCAACCAGAAGCCTTGCTAGAAGGGCTCGATGCTCTCTTGTACTGGGAGACATGTATTAGTAGCCTCATGCCATCTGTGCACAGACCTGGAGAGGAGCTGTTCTGTGGCCCTGCAGTCTTGGAGCCCTTCCTGGAGAACAGAGGGTAGGGTCGTAGAGGGAGGGGTAACTCAGACTGGGGGCCTGCTCTGAGCTTCAATGTCCTTATCTTATGCCTAAGTACCCTTCCAACCCTCCACATAGCTCCTGGGCCCTCTTTTCCCCTTCTGCCTGGAGGAGAGAGCTTCTAGACTTCTCCCCAAGGCCAGCGGGGCGTTGCCTGGGGCGGGCGAGGAATTTCCGAGGGAACAGCTAAATTCAGCCCCAGCTAAAAATAGTCCTGGGCCTGGCCCCAGGGCTAGAGGGAGGGAAGAAGGGCTGGGCAAGCCCATTATTCCTCCCTGCCCCATAGCTTCACCTGCACCCAGGACTTGGGTGATCAAGCACCTTCTCCCTGCAGTTCTTCCTTCTACTCACCAGGTCTCTCCCTCCCTGAGGGGGCCTCACCTTCTTCTCTCCTCCAGCCGCTGTTCTCTGGCCTGCTCTCCTCCCTAGGTCTTGCACCTTCTGTCTGTCTGTAGTCTGCTCTGACCTGTGTCTCCCAGCCTCCGGTAAAGTGGCACGGAGGTCCCTAGTCAGGACCAGGACTTTGGAAGAGGGCCTTAAATAGCACCCTAACCCCAGTATGCAGATCCACCCACCATGAACATCCTCCCCCCCCTCCCGCCAACATTCACCCCTAGGACACACTGCTATTGCAGCCCCTTTCTACTTGCAAGAACAGAGCTAGAAGGCTGGGGTGTAGAGATGTGGGTGGGGCTCCCAGTTCACCCTGTGGAACCCAGTGCTTGATTCTGACCAGGTGACCCCACCCATGCCCCCCTTTCCTCCTGTTCCTGACACAAGGTCTACATCAAAGCACAAATTTTTGAATAAATAGTGTGGAGAGGTGGGGGAGCCAGGAGAAGAACAGGGCCCTGCCCTTGGAGCGTTCCCAGACTGCTCTGACCTCTTCCCATGCCCAGCTGTGTGGGCACCTTGGCAGGTGAGATCTGGCAGGTGGGCAAAGGATGCTGTCCTAAGACAGGACTGATTGGGGGTGGGATGGGAAGTAGACATGGGGGCCCAGAGAGAAGAGGTGCCAGCTCAGATGCCAGGGCTCAGAGGACAGAGGTGGGACTGGAACCAAGCCAGCCTCTCTCCAAGGCTGTTGTCTGAGAGATCAGGAGGGGAGCTGATGAACAGGTCTGGTCCACAGTCCCTGACCTGACACATGAGGGCTGGAGAGTCATAAGTAATGACAGTGAAGCTTGGGAAGGGCTTTTTGGTGCCAGGCCCTGGTCTGAGCACTTTGCACTTAATCCTCACATCTGTGCTTTGGGGAGGTCCTAATGTCCCTGGTTCACAGCTGAGCAACCTGGCCACAGCGTGGTGGACTGGCTTGCCCAGATTAGGAAAACTAATTCGGTGGCAGAAAAGGAGTTCAGTCCAGTTTGTTTTCCAACTCTGTGGCTATTCCTCAGGCTCCTGGTTTTCAGAGGTGCCTGGGTGGGGATAGGTAGGTAGTCACCAAAAGTAGGCAGAGGGGAGGAGAGACTCGGATAGGGCTTTGGACATAATGGGCCCACTGGATCCATGGTCCATAGGCTGAACCCCAGGAACAAGTGCATAGTAGCTTCTCAGTGAATATTAGTTAATGGTTCAGTTCACCATGAGGGACTCTGGGAAGTGAGAATCCCCCACCCCCAACTCCCACCCATGGTCCCCGGGACCTTCTCTTGGAGCTGGAAAGCAGCTGGGATGGTGCCAGGCTCTGTTGATGGAGAAAACTCTGGGCTAGGAGGTTGGAAGGGTGCTGAGATGAGCATAGGCAGGGGAGGCGGGGCGGATGGGGGCAGCCAGGCAGTGCTGGCGCAGTCCTGTCTGCAGTATCTGGAAAGCAGATCTCTTGGGCCATGGCCGGCATGACTCAAATGGAGACAAAAAAACCTTCCATATTTGGACAAAGAGCCCAGAGAGGCCCGGACCCACAGCCAGCCCAGGCGGCCTCCCCACCCCGGCCTCCTGCCTTGTCTCCCTCTGGGCCCCTAGTCCACAGCTCTGTCCCATGAGTTTCACTCCTGGGCCTCAGGCAACACTGTGGCCCTCTCTCCTCCATTATCAGGCCATCTGTGTGGCCTGGCCAGGACTGCGGGTGCTGGGAAAGAATGCCCAGGGCAAGTTCTGAGCTGAGCTGGAGATGCAGAAAGGAAATTGGCAGAATATGCGGGCTCTGGTAGGATATGCAGCAAAACCAAAAATCCCTACCCTGAGGGGGAGGCTGACAGTGGACCCCCGCCTATCCCAACACAGTACAGCCTGAGGAGCACAACATATAGGCTTGTGCACACCACACATATGCTCCTTGTCAATCCCCAGCAGATTTCCATGCCCGCAGAGACATCTGCGCAGCTGTCAGAGATGAGAAGCCCTCACCCCCTGGAGCACACTCTGATGGTAGTGAAGCTGGAACAGACAAGGGCAGCCAGATATCAACTTCACAAGTAATGTTAATAGGCATCCCCCATCTGGGGAGAGGGGATGGGGTTCTCTGTTTGCACCTAAAGCTCTGAGCACCCCACATAGGACTGGACTGGGCAGTAGATGCTGGAACCAGGTAAAGGGGGAGAGGCCCCACCCCACTTTCTTCCCAGCTAAGGACCTACTCCCACAGGGGAAACCTGCCACCTGACTATGAACCAGGGTGCTCATTGAACCTGTGGAGTACCTGAGCTGACTGAGCACGGCTGCTCCTGATTCTCCTAAATAGTCCTGGGTCATTCACAGTGGAATCAGACTGGATGATGGGTCTGCAGAGCCAGCCAAGGGTGCCTTTACAGTTCAGCTCCATTCCATAGACACAGGTCCCCAAATGTGCTGGGTTAGCAGGTGAACTGTAGCACAAACAGGAATGAGTCCTGCCCCAGGGACCTCCTCTGAGAACTGAGGGTGAGAAAGAGGGTACAGATGAGGGAGCTAATGTGGGGTGGTGACTGGTGGTGAAGGACCAGCAGAAGGGGGTCAGACCCTTCAGCAAGCAAGGACAGACAGGGAAGGCAGAGGGCTATGATCGAAAAGGCCTGGTGCATCTGGGGTGCCATAGATACTTTCTAGTGCTGGAGAGGTGAGGTGGGTCCTGGGGCATCTGGAAGACCAGGTCTAAATGTCTGGATTTGACCCTAGGACAGTAATTTCTAAACTTTCAAAAATAGTGGAACCATCTCTTCTAGAGGAATTGACACTAAACCACAAGACAGATCATTTGGAACCTTACTGATTTAAATGAAGGAGGGGTGGCTGGCTGCCCCCTTGACCATATGGAGCCCTCTAGAACTCAGCAGACAATCATTGTTTGGGGCAGAGGGCCCTGGTGGAGAGGTTTTAAATCGGTCACGCTTCTGCCTTCATCTTCTGCAGGCTCAGTTCAGCCCAGGAGACCACATCCCCACCCCCAGGCCCCTAGGGTTGAGCTAGGCCCCGTTTGATCAGGAGGGTTACCTGACCACCAGAATGGTGGAAAGACCCTTACTGAGGAGGGGGAAGGGACGTGGAAGCTGGCAGCCAGCTCTGCTATCAAAACAGGCACTGTCAGCCCGACTCAGTCACTGACTGGTGGCCATGTATTCTCTGGAGGCCAGGAATCCTCCTGGCTCCTCTTGGGTGAGGTAAATTAGGTTAGATTCAGAAAGACATCCCCAGAGTTTAGGCTGAGTAAAAGGAAGTGTGAACAAGTGTTGGCAGGAGATAACCAAGCCTGGTGAGTCTGAGGCTCTCCTGGACCTGGGCTTTGCCTACCTGGCCTGGCATACACCCTGATTTCCTTGGCCACACAAACAATTGACTGAGGAGGAAATTGCCAAGCATGAAGAGGGAAAGGGGCAGCTGGCATAGAGGACAGCATGTGCCAAGCCCCAGGCCTGTGAGAGAGTAGGGCGGGCTGTAAGAACCCCTGCGGTCACAGCTTGAAACAGCCAAGTGGTGAGGAGGGCAGAAGGAGTGGGTGGCAGTGGGTCAGCCAGGCCACCAGGCTCTTGGGGGGCCAGCTGAGTGCTCACATCTGATCCTGCATGCAACTGGGTAGGTATGAGAATTAGACTGGAGCTGGGTGGCTTGGGTTCAATCCTGCTATCCCTCTGAGGTGTGCATGAGCAAGTATTGAATCCCTCTGTAGGTTAGCTTATGCCCCGTGAAATACAGGTGATGATGGTGGCACTATTTTAGGGTTTTTGCCAGTTGAATGTGATCACCATACACTACTGAAACAGGCTGTCATAAGGATTTTTGAGGCTGAAATGTGCTCATGTCTGTGGTAGCCAGGCTAGACCACTGGACATCAGTGGGAGATCATAAAGCAGGTTGAAAAGGGAAGGAGGATGGAGACCTGACCTGGCAGAGAGGAGTACCAGGAGCAGAGAGATGTGGATGATGTAAGCTCACCCAGAGTAACCTAGAAAGATGTCTTTAGGGGGCAGAGCAGGAACCTGGGTTCCCCAGGAGAGGCTCAAAATACTCCTAAGGAACAGAGGGCCTGCAAAAGCGGGTAGGGTGGGATTCTTTGGGCCTGAGTTTCTGCTGGGCTCTCACTGCAGGAATCCCCATCCTGCTGTAAAGCTCCTGTTACTGACCTCCCTGGACAGACAGTGTCGAACCCAGAGGGGGTAGGATTGCCAGGGTCACCGAGTGAGTTCTAGCCCTGGGCCTTCATCCAGGCCAGGGACTCGTTTCCAAGCTCTGACTGAGGTCGCTCAACCTACAGGGAGGAGGAGGGGTGGCTTGTGAAAGAGGAACAGGGCTATTTTCTCTACAGACAGGGCAGGAGTTCAAGCTCTTCTCTGCAAAGTGAGCAGGGAGTTTCCTGAAGGGTCACCACAGATGAAGTGGGAGTTGTCCAAGAGGAGACCAGGTAGGAGACAAACTTTGGGGGGGTCCCCAAGGCAGCCCCCTCATTCTTCCATTGGGTTTCCATTCACTGGGGCCCTTTGAGTTTGGTCTGGTACATAGGTGGGGAACACAGGGCAGAGCCCAGACACACATGGTGGGGACACACCGGTGTGTGGGATATACCACATACCAGTGTCTGTCCCCACTGTGGTTGGTTAGAGTGAGACAGGCACTGGCAGAGGATCGTTTCTGAGGAGGAGACTGAGGGTGGAGAAGGAAATAAAGGCTGCAGGCGCTGTTCAAAGCTGAGATGTGAGCCTAGAACAGGCAGCCAGATTGTGAGGTCATGTTTTTAAAAATGCAATCTGTATCTCTAATATTTTGAAATGGCAATATATCACATGGTTAAGAAACACCAAAGGAGTATATAATCTCCTTCCCACCAGCTGTCTTACACCCACCCCTCTGTACCCCAGGACACCCGGCTGTTCTTGTGAAGCCTTCTATATACGTAAATACCAACCAGTGCACTGTCTTCCCCCACTTTCCACTCAGCACTCTGCCCGCGTGTCTCTCTCCTTGCTCTTTTCATTTAGTATCCCCTCCGGATCTTTCCTTAGCAGAGTCTTTTGAAAAGACTCAGAGGCCTCATTTTCTTTCTTGTGCTGTGTGGTGTTTCCCATTGCGTGGATTACCAAACTCCATTAACCAGATATGAAAAGGTATTTAGGTGACTTTCTGTTTTGTGCTGTTACACTAGTGCTGCTATGAACAGCTCCTCCCTTCAGGGGCTGGTGCATCTTCAGGGCAACTTCCTAGGAGCAGAATTTCTAGGACAAAGGGTATGATGATTCTCATTTCGAGGTGTCCGTGGGGGCCACCACCAACATGAGAGGCCTGCCTCCCCATAGTCTCATGAGGTTAGACAGTTATTTCCCAATCCAGAAATTGAAAAATGATGTCTCTGTGTGTGATAATTGTTATTTATCTTGTAATGAGTAAGTCTAAGCATCTTTCTACATGTCCAAGACATTTGTATTCTCATTTCTGAGAAATACTCAGTCTTTGCACATTTTTCAGTTGGGTCGTTGGTCTTTTGTTTTACCAATTTCTAGGAACCTTTTAAACATGAGGAAAGTCAGTCTTTTATTTGAATTATGAATTGCAAATATTTTTGCCTGCTTTGTCACTTGACTTTTGACTTTGTTTATGGTGTGTTTTTGTCGTGGGGAAGGTTTTATTTTATGTGGTGTAATTTATCAAGCTTTTGTTTTATGGCCCTGGATTCAGAGTCTTGGTTAGAAGGATCCTACTCCAAGATTATAAAGTAGTTTTCCCATATTTTCTTCTGGTGATTTATATTTTCTTGTTTGGTTTAACATTTAAATCTTTTGACCCACTTGGAATTTATCTTGGTGTGTGATATGAGTTATGGCTTCAGCTCTTTCTTCCCAGATGAGTGGCATTTTAAGCTGAGGAGTGCCATGGTCATACTGGAGCATCTCTCTGAGCAGGGTATGAAAGCTTCATAGATGAGGGGCCAAGGCTGTGGTGTTTGAGGATCCGTCGCAAAAGGGTGAGATGAAAGGCTGCGGTGGCACCAGCTGGAGATGGAACACAGGCTTCCCAGTTCCTCATTGGTGCTCTGTGACTTTGGACAGTTCCCGTCTCCTCTCTGGGCCTAGCGTGTCATGGAGAAAGGACCCTAGAGGTCACTCCTATCCCAGGTTTGACTGTGAAGGAGGATGTGGCCTGCAAAAGGGGGTAGGGGTATAGAGGATGGCCATGACTCTAGCGCCCAGTCTGACTTGGCAAAAGTAGGGGTAGGAGGTAGGAAGTGCGCTGGCTGCAGAATCCACTATGTTCCAGGAGTGGGAAGGCAGGAAGGCGGAGAGAGGCGGGCACCCATTTAAAAATACCCACCACCACCGCCTGGCACTGCAGGCAGGGGTGGGGGCAGTCCCTTTGCCAGCCCTCCGGATCAGGAATGCCGGGGCTTGCTGAGGGTGGGTACATCATCCGTTGTCTCAGGACTGTGCACCCAGCCCAGCTGTAGCTGTTTCTGAGGCTCTTTCCTCCACCATGAAGTAGGCATCCTCATCTTTGTCAGTGGAGAAACAGGGACACCAGAAATGTACTGACCACACCCCAGTGTCTGGTCCTGGTTCTGCCTTGGACTTGCTGTGCAAGGTGGAGAGATTCCCGTACCCTGCAAAGGGGACGCCTGGACTTGTTCTGGTTGCTTCCCCTGACCCTAGCCCTCACCCAGGCCCCAGTTTGGATTAGAGCTGAAAAAAGAAACCTTGAGGCCCATGCATCTTCCCTCTTTATAGATCGGGAAATAGACAATGAAGGGGATCCTGGACCCCTGCCCTGTCTTTGCTCTTCCTGGCTTTCCTGGGCCTCTGTGCCCTCCTTCCCTGTCTCCAGCCCGGGCTGTACCAACTCCCTGCCCCCACTGCTGGGCCCCAGTGGTCAAATTCCAGGGCTGTCATTGCCATGGCAACAGCCAGCTCATAGGGCCCCTCCTCTCAGAGTTCTCCACCAGGCCAACCCAGACCGTTGTCCAGGGAGGAGGCAGAGGGCCTCCCGCCCCAGAGGGACTGGAGGGGCTGGGGGTGGGGGAGGGAGGAGGTCAGACTCACTTGTTTTCTAGAGGACAAAATGGAAAAGGCACAGAGTACTGGGATCTGTCATCCCAAAGAGAGTGGAAGGGACAGAGTAGGTCACCTGGGCTTAGGACAAGAGAACCACCTAGAAAGTCTCCCCCAGTTTTGCACCTGGAGGATCACCTCATAGAAAGCTCTAACACCAAAGGATTTTAGAATGGGAGTAGGAAGATGCTCCTCAGGGTTACCTCCTTACAATACCAAGGCCCCCCAGGGACTGAGGGGCCCAGCAGAGCTGGGGCTTTCTCCTTAGCAGACCTGCCCTGTAGCAGAAGGCATTTTGGTGGTGTGCTTCTTAGGGTGAACACCTCATCCCTGGGGGTCTGCAAGCAATGACTCCTCTCCATGGCTGGTCTGGTTTGCCTCTGGGATGTCCTGCTTTCTACTCAGGTTATTCATGCTAACCAGTATTTCCTGAGAATCCTCTTTGTTCCTGGGCACTGGCTTAAGTCATGTCCTATGCCTGACAGAGATGAGGAAGTTGGGGCGCCTGTGGCCTTCCCAGAGGCAGGGCAGCCATCAGTGCAGACTGGTCCCTGGCTTCGCCCTCCATTTTCCAGGGCCTCTGCCTACCAGAATAATTTCTTCTGCTGCACAGACTATTTCCTTCCAGGCTTTTCTCCTCATGTATCTGTGTTCCCTGGTGTTGAGATGAGTGTGTGAGACTCTTGTTTCTTTAACATCACACTTAGCATTTCCGCCTGGCACATTTAAAAGAGCTCCACAGAGCATGATTCACTGACCCTGTGACTGTAGCTCCCGTGGCTTGATGTTGAGGTTGTTGCCAGCTGCCACCATGAGGAGGGGGTTGTGAGCTTTCTCCTGGAGCTGGGGGCCTAGCCGTTGCCTGAGTCACCCCCTTGGGTCGGAAGTTACCTCTCCCTTGATGCAGTAGAAGAGATGTGGGTATCCTGACTGCCAGGTCCCCTGGTATCCCCTGAGGTTTGGTATCCCCTGTCTGCTTATTGCTCTTGAGGCAGGTGCTTCACCTCCTTGTGTATGTTCCCTCCTATGTAAAAGAGGGTAAAGGAGGTTGTGCCCGGGAGGCTTATCTGGAAGTTAAAGTAAAAAAACCTAGAGGCATTCAGTAAGCAATAGGTCAGAACCCCTCCACTGAGACCCTCCTATATGTCTGGTATCTGTTCCTTTCTCAGGCACAGAGTGGTTAGGTGATGGTTCACCCAACCTATTAGAGCAGGTAGCTTAGCAGAGTGGGGAATTGACCTCAGCCCTACCTTCTCAGTCTTGAGCATGCTGTGGCTTATCACTGAGTTTCCCCACAGAGTAGCTGTAAGGATCTGATGAGATTAGGCTCCACAAGAGTTTTGTAAACTGTGAAGTGCCAAGTACTGTCAGTATCTGACTGCAAGCCTAGGACTCTGAGGTATCACGTCCGTGGTTCCAGAAGCCCAAAGAGCCTGAGCTCTGGACTATCAGGACAGCTTTCCAGAGGTGTGGGCCCTGGTTCTGGGGCCTAAACCTGACTCGGCTGACCTTCAGCTGTGGTGCTTGTATAGTGTGCGCGCGCGCGCACACACACACACAAGTGACTGGCTGCCCAGCATTAGTGCTGCTCACGAGTTGTTGGTACAGAACAACAAGGCAGGAAGCCAAAGCTGTGACCAACCCAAGGCAGAGACCCCTTCTGCCAGCATGGCCCAAGGCCCAGCCACAGAACCGAGGGTAGGATGGAGACATAGCCCAGCAGGACTTGGTGTTGTCCCGGGGCATCTTGACCACTATGGGCTTGGTCTGAGGTGGTAGGAGGGATTTCCCTGGTCCAGATCACCAGAGCTGGCTCCGGGATTGGATGAATGGTTGGGATGGAACTTTCTCCCATTCTGGAAGTGTTCGTTTGGCCCTGGAACAGGAGAGAGGGCAGGTAGTTGGGGGCCACAGCGCCACTCGGCTCCAGTGGAAGAGCCCCCAAAGGCTTGGTTCCACCTCTGCTGACTGCCTGCTGCCCTGGGGTCACCAGACCTTTCTGCTCTGGGCCTCAGTGCCCATGTATAAAAGGGGAAGGAATGGTTCTTTCTCTGGCTTCCTCTGTCAACAGAGGATTGGACATGGACCTTCAGAGCTTGCTGGCACTGTCATTACACTGATTCTTGCTCTTATTCAGCCACTAATTCACAGATATATATATATGGAACACCTAAACAGGGAAGGGATACTTCCTCCCTTTGGGGTTCAAGGACCCTGACAGGCCCATACACAGTAGGTTCTCCATACTGTATTACAAAGAAGATTGTTGATTGGGAAGTTGTCACAGGGCAACTTGCTCAGTGCCTAGTCTGAAGTGGAACAGTCACTGAGAGAGAGATGGGGGAGGGCCAAAGATTAAAAGGAGGCTTCCTGGAGGAGGCAGAGGTGTATAAAAGTTAAGTGGAATTTGAAGGATTCAAGAGCAGGAGGTCAGCCTGGGAGTGGGGCTGAGGGAGAGCCTGAGCAAAGGTGGAGAGATGGGAATGAGCCTGGGTCAGGCTGTCAGTGTGAGAGAGCCCTTGCCTGGAGATAGAGGATGGTAGGTTGGCAGGAGCTAATAACAACTCATCTGCCCTTGCCTTTAGCATTTAGGAGAATTTCTGCCACCGGACATAGGGAAGATGGCCTCTCTTGGCTGTGGGACTCTGGAGTCCCCAGAATTATAGCCACAGCTCAAGCAGGCCCTACCCCCTTCTTCCCTGCCTCTCAACTCCCTGGGGCTCTGACCTGAGGCTGGTGTGGCCTTTCCCAGGGTGCCTGGCCCACAGTGCAATGAGTCATCTTCCGCTCTAGAGGCATGACACCCCATTCCACCCCGACAATACACATAAATGGAGTCCCCCTCCCAACTTACGCCTGGGTCTGAAGGAGGGAGGGAACAGGCAGAGCTGGAAACAGACACTGAACAACTTCCGTTCCCACGACCCCTGGCCCAGCCTCTTTGCATGCTGGAGGACTGGGTGGAGGTGAGAGAAGGCAGTCCCCTATCCAGAGCACCTGTAGTGTCATAGGTGTACACCCTCATTTTGCAAATAAGAAAATTGATGCTAAAGAGAAGGGATGTTTGCACCAGCTAGGCGGTGGTGAGCCCACACCAGACAGATTCCTTGTGCAAGGGTATATGCTAAGCAAGGTTTGGACATTTAGAATGAAATAATTCTTGGGAAGGGAGGGCTCTGGGAGATGACCTCATCCACAGGTTCTGAGCCAGCACTGGGTTCATGGAGCAGACCACTGCTGTGGGCAGAAGTATATGGAACTGTGGGTGGGTGTACTTCCTGGGAACTAGGGTTGCCAGATTTAGCAAATCCTACCTTAAGGCTTCAACAAGCTCCCTTCCTCTCCCTTTTCCCCATTGCCCAAGGGTGGGGCAAACCTTGCATTCAAATGTAGTACCCAGAAGATCTGGGTTTGCATTTCTCTGCCTTAAAATGGGGATGATAGTCCCAGCCTCTTGGGGCCTGGAAATGAGGGAATTCAGTTTTTAACTCCTCTGGAGATACTTTTCACATCTGTTGGGGTATATCCACCCACCCCCTCTCAACCCCCACACTCTCCTTCCGGCCATTATCCATGATGTTAAGAAACTTCTCCTCCCAGGCTGAAAGGTCCAGCTGTATCTTCATGAAATTAAGGGGGAGAGGAGAATAGAGAAGAAAGGGAAAAAGGCCACAAGAGAAAACACTAGAGTTAAATTCAAACCACATGCACCATAGTGCCTGCCTTGTGGACCTCTGCTGCCACCTGTGGGCGCCTGGTGGAAGTGCAGCTCCCTGCCCTCACTCCAGCACTAAAAAAGGCAGATGACTGAAATCTGGGAGAAAGGTCAATCTTTCCATCCCTATCCCTGGGCCTGACCTCACTGATCCAATTCCCTGTGGGGAGTTTAGAGCCATGTGCATCTTCTCTCCTTCCTGTTTGCTTACAGAGGGAGAAACTGAATCCCTGATTGGGCAGCACTTGGTAAAGTCACAGAACAAGTCAATCCCCAGATACGTGTGTGCACCTACTGTGTGTTGGGGACACAGCGGTGAGCATGGAAAGTCTGGTCTCTGATGGGGGAAGGGAAGGCAGACATAGAGACCTTCCTCCCTTGTGTAAGAGTGACTGGGAAAGCCACTAGTCTCTCTGATAGGCTGATTGTTTGGGGTCAAATCCCAATTTTGCCAAATCCCAGTGTGTCACTTTATAGCATCATTCCTTGGGGTCTTTGTTTCCTCATCTGTAAAATGCCAATAAAAATAATACATAACTCAGAAGACTGGAGTAAAATTAAATGAGATAATACCTGAAAAACAGCACTTCATTAAACATGAGCTGACAGTACAAACTAAGTTCCTGTCCAAGGGTATGGGGAATGCACATCTTTCCCTGAAGCTCAGGAGGCTGCCCTACTGGGCTGAGAGATGACTTAGCCTACAGGAGATAGGCCTGAACCCCAGCATGGAGATACTTGATTCTCCATTCAGCCATCCGGGATGGTTTCAATAGATTTTCCAGTACTGCTGAGATCAGGGGTCCTTTGGACCAACAGATAAAAATCTGAGTCTGTGCGGAAATCATTCCTTTGCCTCCTCTCTCCCATCAGGACATTAAAGACCCTGGTTCTTAACCGACTCTGCTACTAACTGGCTCCGTGATGGTACCTTTCTCGCCTGTCTGGTCCTCAATGCCAGCCAGGACATTCTCACTTGGTCACTTGCATGCAATTGCAGTCAGATATGGCCAGGTTGGAGTCACCTTGAGGACATGCAAACCTGGCAGTTAGTGGGGTATGGGGCGGAGACCACATCTGAGCTGTCAGCTAGAATTGCCTGCTTGTGACCTCTGCATGTGCCCTGGGCTTCCTCACAACATGGCAGCTAGGTTTTAAGAATGAGTGACCCACAAGAGCAAGGTAGAAGCCTGGGGCACTCATGTCTGTGGCATCTCTCATGCTGTGTTCTATTGGTCCAGGCAGTCACAACAGTTTCAAAGGGAGTGGACCGAAGTTTCCTCACCCTACGGGAAGATAGTGACATAAAGCACTTGGCACAAGTCTGGCCTGTAGCTATGGCTGCGTTGGATTGTCACTGAAATGGCCCCTTTCCTTTCCACCTCTGTCACAGAACCATTTGCCACATGGATCTTCAACCACAGATGGGCCATGTAGTCACACGACCACAGAAAACCACAGGCCCATGGGTGATTCCATGCATATGCAACACCTGTTATGCCACTCCCGGCTCCACCTCCAAGTATACAGAGACCCAGACATCTAAGTAGGGCAGAGCCTCTATGACAGGAAGGTCCTGAGGCTCTGTAGGCCCTTGATCTTACTTTCCGTTCCCAAAACACATTCCCCATAATTCTGAAGCTTGTCTGGAGCTGCCAGCCCCAAGGGACCCTTGTGGCTTGGACATTGCCCTGCAGCTGCCTGTGAGCTCCCTGGGAACTCTGTGGAGCCTTCCAGAGGGAGGGCTGTAGAGGCCAAGACATGACCTGGAAAGGCAGAAAGGGAGGATTGGTTGATGGAAAGAAGAGGGGCGGGGTCTCAGAGAGGAACAGATGGAGAGTCTGAGGCCCCATGAGGGGAAATATCTTGCTCAAGGTCACATCACCAAGGGACAGAGCCAGGATTGGAGCCCACACTGCCTGGCTCCAGTGTCTGCAAAAGAAGCCTCTCTTTTGGAAGTTCCATCCCACTGATGAGCCTGAGGACCTGAGGAGGGCAGCAGAGGAATGGGTTGCCCATGGGGGCATCTCATTCTAACTCCCCACACCTGTGGACACTTGGTAGGGTCAGTAACACTGGGCAGTCCATCTGGACCCTCAACCAGGATTCAGCTCTCGGGGAAGAGGATGCTCCATGATCTACCATTGCCTGTGGACGGCATTTTGTTTGTCACCAGAATTGTCCTGAATCAGGAGAATATGTTGGTGTGATTGTCTCAGGAGCAGTAAGACTGAACAAAAGCAGCTAGTGTGCCCAGAGACAGGGGGTGGGCACCCAACGGGCCTGGCCGAGTACATGAGGCTGCAAGAGGATGGGCAGGGAGGGGTTCTTCTCCCAGAGGATGATGCTTCTGAGAGCAGCCACTGGGCTCCACCCCTTACCAATTAGATGGCCCTCAGTTTCCTTGTTTGTAAAATGAGGGTACAACGATAATAGAGCTTTCCAATAGGGCTGCTGTGGGGATAGAAGATCCAGACTTGGAAAGCAGTGGTGGAGTGACTGGCAGCTTAAATGTTCAAACAGCACTCTTGATGGTGCGAATTCTGATGATAGAATTCCAGGGGTTCTAATTTGGGTAGCTCTAGGCCCAAACCCTCTCCTGGCAGATAGTTATATGGATCTGGGCATTTGAGAAGACTAGAAACTCATCCCACAGGAGCCCTGCGAAGCCTGCTGTCCTGGAATCTGCATTTCTCTTTCTTTTCCCCATCCCACCGGGCACAGACTCCTTTTCTTACCTATAAATCCCCAGCACAATATTTGGTCCCTAGTCGATGCTTGGTAAATCATGGCTGAACTAATCAATGAATAAATAAAAACTTCAGGCCGTTTGTTGCTCATTCAACAAATCATGTACCTTGGCGTTCCCTGGTGGTCTAGTGGTTAGGATTCAACAAATCATGTACCTGTACATTCATTCATTTATTAACTGGTCACTGACTCATCATTCTGTTCATCTATTATATGTTCGTTTGTCTTTATTCCCATCTTCCATTCTTTCATTTTTTTTTTATCCATTATCCATTCATTTTTTCCACCATAAATCCTTTCTCATTACTCATTCTCTCAACTGGCCCAGCACCAGCTGAAGGATCAGATGGACAGAAGATTGTACAGAAGGTCTTGGTGGGGCATAGGGTGGGAGTGTGTCAAGAAGTGGGCAAGCTGCCTGGCATGGTGGCACGTGCCTTTAATTGCAGTCTATGAAGCGAGGCCAAGACTAGGAATTGCTTGGGTCTGTGGGTTCGAGACCCACCCGGAGCAACATAGTGAGACCTAGTCTCAAAAAATAACTGGGTGTGGTGGCGCATGCCTGTAATCCCAGTTACCTGGGAAGCTGAAGCTGGGGATCACTTGAGTCTGTGGTACCCCAGGCAAAATAGTGAGACCTAGTCTTGAAAAAAAAAAAAAAAAGTGGACAAGCAAGGTGCTGGACTTCCTTCAGAGATGGAGAAGTTGTCAGCAGTTTTCTGGATGGAAGTAAGGAAGGGTAGTCCCACAGAGATGGGGTGCCAGCTCTTCTTCTGGAGTGGGGCCTCCAGCGGAGCCCTTTTCCCCCTCCCTGCAACTTGAGGAGTGGTGGTGCAGTTTGATGAGGAGACAGGAGCATATGTGTTGTGGGGTGTGGGGTATGGGTTATGGGGAAGAACCTGGGCGCGCCCTTTCTAACTACCTTGTATGATCACACATTCTTTGGAGCCAGGCCCAATCCAGGCAAGTCTAGGTACCCAAAAGGAAAAGAAATCAACCAGTGGCTCAAGGGAACAACAGCAGAACCAGACCAGCATAAAGGTGCCCTAGAATTGGTGGTGCCTCCAGTCCCCAGCCCAGCTGACCACCCCTGAGGGGCTCCAATACCCTGGACACCCTCACTCAGCAGCTGTATGCTCCTGTTCCTTCTCTCAGCTTCCTTTTATTTCCCTGTCCCCACCAGCCCTCTGTTGCCATGGCAACAGGCTTGGCTCCAATTAGCCATCCTTAATGAAGCAGTAGCAGCAGCAGGCAGTGCCTCTGGCATCAAGTCCTGCCCCCTCCTCCAAGGCAGGCACCTCTGGTGAACTGTGCCTTCTGAGCATCCATGTGCCTTTGAAACTCTTGACCTCAGAACCTTGTTCAAATACTGCTTCCTCCAGGAAGCTCTCTCTAAGGCGCCCCATACCTTCTAGGCAGAGGTGACCGCCTCTGCTAAGCTCTGGGAGTTCCTGGATGCCAGCCAGAGTGGATTCATCTCCTTGAGGCCCAATCCTGCAGGAACCAGATGCACCTTACCTGTAAATTGAGTTCTGTGCACCACTCCAACAACTCAGGAAATGATGTCCAAGGCCATATAGCTGGGGAGAGGGTCAGATGAGGAGGAGGTGTTCTGTAGGAAAGCCAAATGTGGGTTAAGTAGCTGCAGAGATCAGGCAGTGCTGAGTGGGGCCCCTCTGCATGGGCCCTCATATTCCTGAGGTGTTCTCTTTGGTATCTGGCTATTTGAGCTGCCTATTTGAACACAAAAGATATGCCCATCCTCCTTGCTCAGTCCATCAGTCAGTTGATTTAAACCTCCCTCCCCTCGCACCTTGCTGTGCGCTGAAGGGAGGAGGAACAGACCTATAATCTGGTCTCATTGGGAGAGTAAGAAGCAGCTGAACTTCTTGGTCTAAACTGGAAAAGAAGACCTGGGGTTCTCTGGGACCGGATGTGGTATCCAGGCAGTCTTGAAGGCTCTCTGCCGTCCTCAAGTGCATAGATTTTGGGGTCACAAGCTAGCTTTTCAGATCAGTGGGGAGAGGGGGGAGGTCTGAGGATGCATATTTCTAACAGAAGGTGTTGAAGCTTTTAGTCCAGGAACTACACTGCTGGAGAGGAAGTGCACACTTGTGCCTTCATTCAGTCTTTCATTCAGCAGACCAACTCAGCTGACTCTGGACCAGGCACCAGGGAGACAGATGGGCTGACCACTCATTCTTTTGCCTGAGCAGCACACACCTGGCACCTGTCAGGAGCCAGGCCCTGCCCTGAAACTGTCCTGCCTCCTCTCTGTCCTACTCACTGCTCTGGGAGAACTTGTCAGGCATGGACATCCTGGTGTTCTCCTGCCACTCCCTCGGAATCCTCTGTATCCCTTTTCACGCTAATACTGGGGAGTTGGGATTTTAGTAACATATATTTTGGACTCTGGGAGAGACAGTATTGCCTGGACCTCTGTCTTGCTCTCTCAGGGCAGAGTTGTGGGATGTGAACTCATCTGGTTGAGGGCTGAACAGGGAAAGGGAGAACACCAAGGCCAAACAGGAGAGGAGGCTGCAAAGGCCAGCAGGGAAGTGGAGGGGGAGGTTGATTCTGTGCCAGGGGGCAATCAGGGCTGGGTGGGAGCAGGGAATTGCTCAGTACAGGTGCTTGGCTGGGGGGGGGGGGGCGAGGGAAGGAAGAAGAATCACTGAGAACCAGTGCAGAGTTACTAACCAGCATCCATGTGCAGAGTAGTGACTTAAAAAAAGAACTGGACCCTGCCCTCAGGAACCAACAGTCTCCTGGGATGAGACAGGCATTCTGGGAGGAGATGGCAGCTGCTTAAATGTATAATTACAAACGACAAAACCTGGTTTTAAATAACTGAGAGTCTAATATAAAAAACAAACAAAAAAAGAGTCTGCACAGGCCCAGAGCAGATGCACCTCACCTAATCTGAGTGTCAACAGAGATTCCCTGAGAAGGCGACATTTCCACTGCACAGGGATGGTAAAGAAAAGGAGAAAAAAAGGATGTGCCAAAGGCCTGAGGCAAAGGCCTAGAAACTCCTGTTTCTAGGAGTTTGGGGGAGAAAAAAGTGGCTGGGGGGGGAGGGGAGGAGGTGTGAGCTGGTGTAAAACAAAGCTCCATCTCTTTCTGACTAACAGGGCCTGGGATAGGTTCTGTCATGGCCTGAGGTTGGAAGCTCCTAAGTGGAGACACTCTCCAGCCCTGTTCTGGTAGTGATGGGAGTTGTAAATGCCTGAGTCCCTCCTTTGGGTGGTATAGGTTGGAGGGGGAGGGACGGAGAGAGGAGGGATGGGACTGTCTCCAGTACGGGACACAGGGTATCTGGGTGAGGTGGAAGTAGGAATGAGGCAGCATAAACCCTATCCAGTTAACCCTCTTAGCTCCCCTCCCCCTTTTCAGCCCTATACCCTCAACCTCTGAGCTGGGGGACAGTGTCAATGTACAGGGCTGTTTGTGTGCGTGGGCACATGCCTGCCATCCCTAAATAGGTGCCTGGTTGTAGTTATGGGAACATGAAAGAATCTGGGTGCAGTTCTGGGTCTGGTTCATGTGTGAAAGGTTCAGCTTTGTATGGGACACGGTTGACATGTGTACACTTGGCTCTGAACACAATTCATAGCCTGAGGACAGGTTTCCATGTAGCTGTGTAGGCACGTGCGTGCGCATGTGTGCCTCCGTGGTACAGCTGTGGTGAGAAAACGCTTGTTGCTGCTTGTATTCACCTTTGTCCACAGATGTGCTTGTGACCTCGGAGGGGGATGGGTCTGGGTCTGCAGGCAGACACTAGGCACACCACTGCTGGGGGTAGCCGTGAGCGGCAGGGGTGAGGTCTCGAAGCCCTGGGTGTGCTGGGGGAAATGGGAAGGCCGGGAGAAGGGCGGGGGGGGGGGGGGGGGGGGGGGGGGGGGGGGGGGGGGGGGGGGGGGGGGGGACACCCCCTTCTCCACCCCCCAGCGCCGCCGCGTGCGCGGGGCTCGCTGCGCGGAGGAGCCAACAGCGCCGCTGCCAGCCTAGCAGTCGCGCTCAGCTCGGCGCTGGAGCTGGCACCGCGATTGCCGCCGCGGCCTGGCTGAGCCCCCTGAGGGCTTGAAGGTGGGAAGGAGGGGGCCGGCCTACCGCAGCCCCTGCCGCCGCGCCGGCGCCCCCGCCCCCGCCCCGGTGGCAGGTCGGCCGTATGCTGCAAATGGTAAAGACCCTGGCCCAGTTCACCATCGCGCTGGAAGACATGCGCGATCTGGGCCCGGCTGCCGCCTCCCGGGAGCCGGCCGGGAGCAGCGGGGCTGAGCCTGAGGACCCAGGGGAGACCCAGGTACGCGGTGGGGGAAGGGCAGGCAGGCGCCCTGAGCTAAGGCCTGGAACTCGGCCAACCCGGATTGGGAGGCATGGGCGGATGCTGGCCCCAGGGACTGGGGCTGATCCAGTGCAATAGCCTCCTGGCTGTGGGACTGGGGTACTGGTAATGGGGGCAGGGAGACTGAGGGTGTGTGAGGAACACTGGTAAGGCAGGTGTGGCCTCAGGGTACTGAGGTTTGGCAGCACCAGGGTGCAAGCTGAGGATGACAGAAGGACTGGCAAACTCAGCTGGGGTGGGAGGCCTGGACCCTGACACTCAGTCTTGAAAGGCCTAGTGGCCGTTAGCTTGTAGAATGGGTCAGTTTGTAGGCAGAGACTGTAACCAGGAGTGTCCCCTGTCCACGGGCTCAAGGAGGTCTCCTTAGGAAGGGGAGGTGCTTCTGGCCTCCCTTTCAGGCCTGAAGCAGGCAATCCCCGGCGATTTGCATGATCTATGAAGGAGGGGGGAGGTGTTGACATACAGCCAGTTTTCCTCCCTCTCCACCACCATCCTCTCTGTGCTCTACTCGGCCTTGGAGCTGCCACACTGTGGTTGCAAGAGAGGTGTTCCCGTTCCTGCCTCAGTATGTGTTCTCTTGCTGGGGAGGGGGCTTCCAGGGGCTGCTTCCCTGCCTTTGTGTGTCTCTCTGGGCCTGCACCCCTCTCCCAGACTGCAGTGGGAGCTGTAGCCTGTCTTCCTCCTGGGCTGGGTTGTCTGTCTGTGTCTCTGGGCTGGAGGGCCTGGGTCCTGGTTGGGCAACTTGTCTGCATATTTTGTTTCTTTATGGCTTGTCGGACCTTTATGATTCCTCTCCAAGTACGTGCATCTGTGTCTTCACACCCTGTGTATTTGGGTCTTGGGCTCTGGGTCATGATCTCCCAATTATACTGACAGGATAGGCCCCCTCTGTCTTCCTGTATCCTTCCTGCTGTATCCCCTTCTCACTTCAGTGCCCCACTTAGTAAAGGTCTTGGGATAGGACTGTTGAGGGGCCAGGGGCTCTGGAAGAAATTTGGCCTACAGGGCTGTCCACCTAGAATAGGAGGGTCTGCTGATCTAATTCACAGCTGTACTGCCTTACTCCTGCTTCCTCCCCCC
>PVHY01015755.1:0-35205 GCA_004024945.1 Uropsilus gracilis | reverse complement strand
AGGGGCATTCGTGCTGAAAACGCTGGCAGTTCTCCTGAAAGGTGGAAATCTGCAGGATTTTGAATCCAAACATGGGTTTCTTGGATGTGCAGAAATCCTGAAACTTAAGAGCCAGAGGTCAGATGGACTGACTGGTATCCTATGGAACACCATCAAATGTGGAAATTGTAGAAATTTCATCTTTAAACATCAAACTACAGAGAAGTTTCAAAAGCTACAAACTGCTCCTTTGGAGTCTGTTTGGATTCAGGAGCATTCGTGCTGAAAACGCTGGCAGTTCACCGAGAGGCCGAAATCTGTAGGTTTTCAATCAAAACATTGTTTCTAGGACGTGCTAGAAATCTTGAAACTTAAGAGCTGGAGGTGAGATGGACTGGTATCCTATTCTATTCCATAAAGTGTGCACCATAAAGAGAGTACATGTCTAAACTTCAAAGTACAGAGATTACAATAAGATATAAACTGCAACTTTGGAATCTTTTGCATTGAGGAGCGTTCTCGCTGAAAACGCTGGCAGTTCTCCTGAATGGCCGCTGGAATTTGAATCTAAACAAGGGTTGCATGCTGGACTTTGTCAAATGCTTTCTCTGCGTCTATTGATATGATCATTTTTTTTTTTTTCTTTGTTGATGTGGTGTATCATGTTTATTGATTTCCGGATGTTAAACCATTCTTGTGCCCCTGGGATAAATCCCACTTGGTCATGGTGAATGATGCTGTTAATGCATCATTGGTTTCGGTTTGTCAGGATTTTAAGATTTTTGCATCTGTATTCATTAAGGATATTGGTCTATAGTTTTCTTTCTTGCTGCTGTCCTTATTTGGTTTTGGTATGAGTGTGATGTTTGCTTCGTAGAAAGTGTTTGGCAGTTTTCCTTCTTTCTCAATTTTTTGGAAAAGCTTTAGTAGCTCAGGCATT
Organism: Uropsilus gracilis; assembly: GCA_004024945.1. NCBI lineage: Eukaryota > Metazoa > Chordata > Mammalia > Eulipotyphla > Talpidae > Uropsilus > Uropsilus gracilis. The sequence continues at coordinate 34,286 of PVHY01015755.1, read as the reverse complement.
ATTTCTTGCTTGAATGTCTGGTAGAATTCATTTGTAAAGTCATCAGGTCCTGGGCTTTTGCTTTTAGCTAGAGTTTTGATGACTGCTTCAATTTTGCTGCTTGTGATTGGTTTATTTATGTTCTGTATATCTTCTTTGTTTAATTTTGGCGAGTTGTATCTTTCTAAGAATCTATCCATCTCATCCAGGTTGTTGTATTTATTTCCATATAGTTGTTCATAGTACTCTCTTATTATCCTTTGGATTTCTTTTTTGTCTTTTGTAATTTCTATTTTTCTCTCTACTTTCCCTTGTGAACTTTGCAAGGGGCTTATCAATTTTGTTTATTTTTTCAAAGAACCAGCTTTTGGTTTTATTAATCTTTTGGATAATCTTTTTTGTTTTTAGATTATTTATTTCTTCTTTTATTTTTGTTATTTCTTGTCTTCTGCTGGATTTTGGGTTTTTCTGTTGCTCTTTTTCTAATTTTTCAAGATTAAGTTGGTTTTTTGGTTATTTTCTTGGTTTTTGATATGGGCCTGTATTGCTAATGAACCTTCCTCTTAGATATGCTTTTGCTGCATCCCAGACATTTTGGAATGCTGTGTCTTCTTTGTCATTTGTTTCAAAGTCAGTTTTAATTTCTTCTTTAATTTCTTCAGTTACCCATTCTTCCTTTAGAAGCATGTTGTTCAGTCTCCAAGTGTTAGATGTTCTTTTTACCTTTTCATTGTTGATTTCTAGTTTGATACCCTTGTGGTCTGAAAAAAAGTTTGTTATTATTTTAATCTTTGTGTATTTATTCATGTTTGCCTTGTGGCCTAGTATGTGGTCAATTTTAGAGAATGATTTGAGAAGAACGTTTATTCTGTTCCTTGTGGGTGTAGCATCCTGTAGATGTCTATTAGGTCCATTTTGTCTAGATCTTCTTTTAAGGCTTTTGTGTCCTTGTGTGGCTTTTGTTTTTTTGATCTGTCCTTTGTTGAGAGTGGAGTGTTGAAGTCTCCTACTACATATGTGTTTTAATCTATATTTGTTTTCAGCTCTCTTAGTAGCTGTCTTATAAATCTTGGTGCTCCCTAATTTGGTGAGTATATGTTGATAATTGTTTAGTCTTTTTGGTTGGTTGACCCTTGAACCATTAGCTAGTGGCCATCTTTATCCTTTGTTACTTTTTAATTTTGAAATCTGCTTTGTCTGCTATAAGGATGGCTACTTCTGCCCTTTTTGGGGGAATGTTTGCTTGTAGAATTGTTTTCCATCCTTTTACCTTCAATCTATGCTTGTCTTTTGGGATCAGATGTGTTTCTTGGAGGTAGCAGAATGTTGGGTTCTGTCTTTTATTCCAGTCTGCAACTCTATGTCTTTTGATTGATGAGTTTAGCCCATTGACATTTAGAGTAATTATTGATGTTTTAGGGTCCAATAATGGGTTTTTGGTGGTCATTTGGGGTTCTGTTTTAGTTTGTTCTTTTCTTTTTATTGTTTTTCCTTTTATTCTTCTGCAGGTTTAGATCTTAGGGCTTCTTTCAGGATTTCTTGGAGAGGGGTTTGTTGGTAGCAAATTTCAGTAGGCTTTGTTTGTCTGAAAAGGTTCTGGTTTTTCCTTCATATTGGAAGGGACACTTTGGTGGGTAGAGTATTCTTGGTTAGCACTTTTTGTCTTGGAGTGTTTTGAAGATGTGATGCCATTCTCTCCTTGCCTGGAGTTCATGATAAAGCCCATGAAAACTAGGGATTAAAGGAACTTACCTCAACATAATAAAAGCCATCTATGACAAACCTATGGCTAATATCATCCTAAATGGGGAAAAACTAAAAGCATTTCAGTTGAGATCTGGAACTAGGAAAGGATGCCCACTCTCCCCACTACTCTTTAACATTGTTCTGGAAGTTCTACCTAGGGCGATAAGGCAAGAGAAAGACATAAAAGGGATACAAATAGGCAAAGAGGAACTGAAGCTTTCATTATATGATGATGACATGATTCTCTAGAAAACCCAAAAAAATCCACAGAAAGACTACTTGAAATAATAAACCGGTTCAGTAAGGTAGCTGGATACAAAATCAACACACAGAAGTCAGTGGATTTCCTATATGCAAAAAGTCAAATAGAAGAAGAAGAACTCAGAAAAACCATCCAATTTACCATCACACCAAAAAAAAAAAGAAATACCTGGGAATAAACCTAACAAAAATGTGAAAGAATTATACAAAGAAAATTTTAGAACACTTCTAAAAGAGACAGAAGACATAAGGAAATGGAAAGACATTCCCTGTTCATGGATTGGAAGAATTAATATTATCAAAATGATCATCCTACCAAAGGTAATCTACAGATTCAATGCAATCCCAATAAAAATCCCAATGACATTTTTTAACGAGATAGAACAAAAATTACTGAAATTCACATGGAATAAGAAAAGACCTCATATATCAAAAAACCTCCTGAACAGAAAAAATAGAATGGAGGTATTACAATTCCAAACTTCTCACTATACTACAAAGCCATAATAATTAAAACAGCATAGTATTGGTACAAAAACAGACAGTCAGACCAATGGAACAGAATTGAGTGCCCTGAAATAAAACCACACATATATAGTCAACTAATCTTCGACAAAGGAGTGAAAAACTTACCTTGGAACAAGGATAACCTCTTCAATAAGTGGTGCTGGAAAAATTGGACTAAGACATGCAAAAAAAAATGAACCAAGAAAACTCCCTTATTCCATGTACAAAAATCAACTCCAAATGGATAAGAGCCTTAGAGGTCAGACCTGAAACCATAACATACATAGAGGAAAACTTGGGCAAAATGCTCCATGAATTACAGTTCAGAAATCCCTTTCTAGATACATCTACAGATGGCAAAAAAATGAAGGAAAACATAAACAAATGGGACTACATCAAACTAAAAAGCTTCTGTACAGCAAAAGAGACAACAGAAAAAACTAAAAGATGCCCAACTGAATGGGAAAAATTTTTTGCCCTCCACATGAGTGACAAGTGTTTCATAAGGAAGATCCACAAGGAAATTACACAACTAAACAAAAGCAAATTCAAAAGCCCAATCAAAAATGGGGAGAACTGAAAAGAAACTTCTCCAAAGAGGAAATACAAATGGCCAACAGGCACATGAAAAATTGCTCAGCATCACTAGTTGCCACGGACCAGTCAATTCGAGAGAGCAGACCGCGGGGAACCAGGGCTCAGCTGGAGCAGGAAAGGCACAGGGTCGGCGATTGGCGAACAGACACAACACTAAGAGGCAATGAATCTGCTGTGTTTTATTCAGGATTTTAGTGTGTATATATAATGTTTAAAAGGATTACATCAACATTCTATGAGTACTTGAAACAGATTTTATCTTAGGTGAACATTAAACATTTTTAATTAAAACATATTGTTCTTAAAAGCATTCCAAGACAATCATCTATTTTAAACCTATGATAGCTAGACTGGTTAATGATCACTACCGTCATCTACTTTATCAGGTTTCATTTCCTTAGGTGTGTCACTAAAGGATTTCTTATCCCTTCACCGAAAGTTTACCAGGGTTAATAGGAATTGTTCTCTCAGTTTTTACCAGAATAGTCTGACCGCAGGGCTCCTTTGAATTTTTTTTTTTAATTAAAACATCATTTCAGTGAATTGTTCTTTAGTCAATCATGCAGAGCATGACCTCAGCAACTCCACCACCTGGGCCTGGGGGCTCCGCCACAAGGGTCCCTTGCTATTGCAGGTCAGCTCCCGACACATCCCTCCTGCAGGGGCAGAGAGCTAGTCCATTGAGAGCTCTGTCTCATGGGTCCCCCATCTCCAGGTCAGCTCCCACAATTCCCCCTTTTTATTTATTTTTTAACAGAAGGGACAACAGGCTTGCGGGTAGTGAGGCGAAGTTCATGCAGCGCAAGGCAGGTTGCCTGAATATCTCGAGCTAAAAGCTTGAGACAGCAGGGAACACACAAAAGCAGGAGCAAAAGGAATGCGCCTCCTGTGGTCAGAGCAATGAGAACATGGTTCCAACTATTTAAGGAAGGCACATGAGAGAACATAGCAGAGACGAATGACAAGGCAAAATCAGCAGTGTCAGTGTCCAAAGGTACAGCTTGTTGAAGGGAAGAAATTTCTTGTGTAATTGCAAAATGTCCAGAGAAGTATTGGCATTATACCAAATACCAGCAAGATGCCATTGGACACAGTCCCAACCATGAAGGCTGCTATTATACAGCTTAGGTGTAACACAGATCCACTGGTAAGATGCATGACAATTTAAGTTCAATCTAAGTCTAAGTCCTTGAAGCTCAGAACCCAAAGAATTGACAGTGTCAAAGAGAGCATTAAGTTTAACTTTCATTTTTTGATCAATATTTTTTGAGTGCCCAATGTACAGGAAACATTTTTAGACAAAGTATTAACATAATGAGCAGTATGAATAGACTGAGACAGGGAAACAGCTGCTGTCGTAGAGGCAGCAATCAATGTAATCAGGGCAGCAATACCGGCAAATAGCAGACCCAAGAAATGCTGAGGTCTGCGCAAGTAGCCAGAGATCTCTTGGAGAATTTGCAAGGCCCTATCATCATACCAAGGGTCGGTAACATTGACGGGCAGCATCACAAAAGACGGTTGATGTATAATAAGAAGTTGATAGGAAAGATGTAAACCAGAGACACAGTTAGTCAATTGGCACTGAGTGCAGGAAACATGAAAAGCGCCTAAGGAAAAGTGAATGCGGACATCACCAATCAATAGAGCAAATGGTTCAGGAACGCAAGCACGAGCCCGAATAACCTGATTGTCTTGCGGAGGAAAAGCATTGGCCACAAGAATGTCGGCTGTGGAAGCTACTAATCGCCAGAGGTCCATCTGAACAAGGCCAGAACCCAGGGACAAGAGGCCCTCAGCCATAGGGGAAAGAACAGGTGGCCCGGAGGCAATCTTTGCAACATAAGGGCTCCAGTCAGTAAGAGTACCAAATCCTCCAGGAATGGGATCCTTGATGGCCCCTACAGCAAGTCCAACGAGGTTGGCTAGAGCGATTAAATATATCAGGTTCACACAAAGGGAAAGGTAAAAAAGGCAGATTAGATGAAAGAACCAGAGTAGACTGACAGGCTCTTGGCAAGCCCGATAAAGTGACAATCCAACCGGTAAAACTACTAGGGTCAGTACTAACAATCCCAGATGCCTTTGTAGTAGGTGCTATCAAAATGCAACCCGGTTTGTGTTGGGTAGTAAAGCAGACGGGAAGAACAGAAGATTGACCTATATAAGAGAAATCATTATGAGATATATAGGGTAAATATGAGTGTCAGAGGGACCCCCTAGTGCCCAAGAACAATTAGTATAAACAGGAATCACTTGTTCAGTCCATGATGTGAGATGCAGAACTGGAGGTCCAGAACATACGCCCAGTAGATGGCAGCATCAGTAGCAGTAGATTGCAGAGAAGCAGAGTCAGCACGGCTATGAGGATGGTGACCGGGTCCTGTCGGCCGCCGGCAGTGCAAACAGAACGTATAGCTTCTGTGAGCAAAGGCTGCATCAGGGCCCAAAACTGAGTCCACACAAGCAGTGCCAGTACAGGCGGAGAATCGGTTCCTTCCCAGACACAGAGAGCACGCAGCTGAGACACCAAAAGCCGAAGGGCAGTGTGCAGACCATCCTTTTCTTTTGGTGGTATAAACCTTAGGCATTCTGAAAAATATTCAAAAGAGAGACCCACGTTCCCCAGGCATGTCCCCAGGTCAGGTCGCAGGGGGTGCAGAGGGCAAGTCCGCCAGACTAGGGGCTGGGTGGATAAGCCAATCTGGAATCCACACAGGAGAGTCAGCGTCCTGTGGAAAAATGCACGCATAACCCCGTCCAGAAGTCATTAGAGGGTCCGGGCCTTTCCAGGTTCCAGTAAGCAGGTCTTTCCATCATACCAGTGGCAAAGGCTTAGACTGGATTCCGCCCCAGTGCTTAGAGGCTGGAGTCAATCCATCATGTCAGTATTTAGGTGATTAAGAAAAAAAAGGGCATGAGTCAAAAGGTGGTGTGGGGTAAAGTAAGAGTAAGCTGCACGGAGACGGGCAAGCTGAGTTTTTCACAGCTGATGCGTCCTTTCAATGATTGCTTGACCCTGTGGATTGTAAGGAATACCTGTAGTGTGGAGAATCTCCCAGATTGTCAGGAATGAGGAAAACGAGCAAGAAGTGTAAGCAGGAGCATTATCAGTTTTAATCTTAAGAGGATTTCCCATGAAAAGGAAACACTGAATTAAATGGTGAACAACATCTTTCACTGCCTCTCCTGTTCTGGCGGAGGCATAGATGAAATGAGAATAAGTGTCCACTGTTACATGGACATAGGCAAGTTTTCCAAACTCAGGAATATGAGTAACATCCATTTGCCAAAGAGCCTGAGGTTTAAGTCCTCAGGGATTTACTCCCATTTTTAAATGTGTTGGTGGTGGACAATGGGCACAATCCTTAACAACTTGCCGAGCCTGTTCTCTAGTCAATTTAAACATGTAACGTAAAGTGGAGGCATTTTGGTGATGCAAAGCATGAGCATGCTGAGCCTCGGCAACAGGCAGAAGCAAAGCATGGGTTAAGGCGTCTGCACACTGATTACCAAAGCAAAGCGGGCCAGGCAGCCCTGTGTGACTGCAAATGTGACCAATAAAAAATGGAGAGGTATGCTGGTGGATCAATGATTGCAAAGTCTGTAAAAGTGGAAGGATGTGGGATTTTCCCAAAAGTAAAGCTGTTTCGATAGCAGGAAATAGGCTCACCACATATTTAGAGTCTGTGTAAAGGTTAAAAGGTTGTAAGTAAAAAGACACAATAATTGCATTAAGTTCTGCTTGTTGTGCAGAAGGTGAAAGTCCCTCCTGGACTAGGTGTTTGCCCAGGCACGAAAACTGCAGACTTTCTGTTCAAGGAACCGTCAGTAAAGATTATTAAAGCCGCAGCCAAGGGCTTCAGGGAACACTTAATGGGGAATATAACAGCTGTATCATGAAAGAATTCGACAAGCGGATGTTTAGGATAATGAAATTTAATCTGTCCACAGTAGCCCTGTAAGGCAAGGAACCAATCGTCATCATGTAGAAGAAGCATATCAAATTGTACTTTAGAAATGGAATGATTATAGTATGCAGTTCTTTGCCAAACAACTCCCTGGATCTAAGTCGACCTTTCTGTATTATCAAAGAATAGAGATATGGATAAGAAGCCAACATTTTCGATTGTACATGTGGCAAATGAGATCCAATAAAGGAATCAGAAATAACATGTCCCAGATAATTAATACATCTGTCCTTTTGAACTTTTTCTGGAGCAATGACTAAACTGTTCTTAGACACAAAGCTATTACTTCCTGTAATAAAGTGGCATTAATGGCAGGAGAAGTAAGGGCCAAAAGAATATCATCCATGTAATGGATAATATAGGCCTTCAGAAAATGCTGCCGAGCAGGAAGAAGAGCAGCGTCAACAAATTTTTGGCAGAGTGTGGGACTATTTTTCATGCCCTGAGGGAGGACGGGTATTGAAAATTAACTGCAGGGACACTAAAAGCAAAACATTTGCAATCCTTCGATGTAAATGAATGGTGTAAAAACAATCTTGTAAATCAACAACTATAATGTCCCATCCTTTAGGGACGGCTACTGGAGAAGGTAGTCCAGGCTGCAAAGCTCCCATATCAAGCATTGAGTCATTAACTGCTCTAAGATCTTGCAATAAGCGCCACTTACCAGATTTCTTTTTTATGACAAATATAGGTGTGTTCCATGGGTTATTAATTTCTTCAATATGGCCTTTATCTAGTTGATCTTGAACCAGTTGTTCAATTGCCTGTATTTTCTCTTGGGGCAGGGGCCACTGATTAAGCCATACAGGCTCATCTGATTTCCAAGTGATTTTGTCAGCATACAGAGAGCTCTCAGTGGCCCCTATGAAAAACACTGCAAATTTAAGTTGTCTGAGGTGACTAGTTTGAGACCTAAATCACCCATGATGTCTCGACCCCACAGTGAGAATGGTAAAGTAGGGATGACATAAGTTTGAATAAAACCAGACTTTCCCTCCAGATCCCATCTTAGGAGCTGTGCACTCTGAGCCACATTAGAGGCCAAGCCAAGCCCCACAAGAGAGGAGGAAGTCCTAATGCAAGGCCAGGAGGAAGGCCAATCTTTGCCTGCTAAGCATGTCCGATCAGCCCCGGTGTCTAGCAGGCCTGGAGTGACTTGCCATTGACTGAAATTGTTTTAAAAGGCCTCTGTGAACCTATGCCCTGGACCCAAGCAACCAAATCAGTGGAGCCAAATTGTCCTTTGCCCCTATTTTGAAGTAAAGTAGAATTGGGAAGCTTAACATAGGGCAGCAAAAGCAATTGGGCAATCCTTTGTCCTTTATGCAACTGTATTGTCTCTTTTAAAGGATGGACCATAACCTTAATGTCCGTCTGAGTGTCTCCATCCAACACACCAGGAATGACCTCAAAATTTTTCTGATAATTTGAGCTTCTGCCAATTATAAGTCCTACAGTTCCTGGAGAGAGAGATCCCAACACAGAAGTGGGTATTAGAGCGACTCCATCTAAGTAGGATAAAATAACATCTTGCTGAGAGGCCAAATCAAGCCCCACACTTCCAGGAGTTGCCCTGGAAAGGTCATGAATAGTAAATTCAGGGGCCTCAAGGTTTAAAAGTAGTTGTTTAACTTCCTCTCTTATGTTCAGAGGGCTGAGAGGATGCCCCCATCCAGCTTTTTGGTGTTTCTTTTTGTGCTGGAATCTCTTTTTCTGGCTCCTGGTCCATATCTATCAATGATCCATCCTTGTGGAACTTGGATCAGCAATCCTTTTTCCAATGTTTCCCCTTTTGACACCGAGGGCAAACAGTAGAGGGAGGATTTTTAAATTTATCATTACTCGCTGTCTGAGTACATTGATTTTGCATAGGGCCTATCCCTCCACATTTAAAACAGGCAGGTTGAGAAGACTGCCTACCTCCCCCATATGTTTGTTTAACATAGGAACTGAATTTCTGTCCTTTCATTGCTGCTGCATATGCCATTCCTTGAACCACCACAGGCGAGGCATCTAAGCATGCTTTAACATAGTCCTGAATAGTACAGTACCAGTCTTACGTATAGGCCGAATTAAATCTTGGCACAAAGGATTAGCATTTTCCCAAGCCAGTTGTTTTAGGAGCATATCTGTCCCTTCAGATGGAGGCAGCATCCTATGCCCTGCCTCCTCTAAGTGAGAGATAAAATTTTGATATGGTTCTTCATTAGATTGCCTAATTCCTGAGAGTGTACTGCCTTTGGTTCCTGGAGGTGCAAGGTTTCTCCACGCTGTGACTGCATTGTGAGTAACCGCCTCTAGCACCTCGTGTGGAATAGAGACCTGTGATTGAGGGGTGGTGTAAGTACCTGTCCCCAAGAGCATATCCATGCCTGGTTTGGGAACCCTCTTTCGTAAAAATTGAGTCACCATTTGTTTAGACAAATCCTCATATTCAGTCCGCCAAAGGACATAGTCCCCTGGACTTAATGTGGCTTTAGCTGTTTGATGCCAATCATGAGGTGTTAACCAATGAGTTGCTACCACATCCAACACCTGGACAGTACAGGGAGTAGAAGCACCAAATGTTTTTACGGCTGTTTGTATTTCCTTAAGAATCTTTAAAGGTAAAGACTCCCAAATAGGGGTCTCTCCATCCATCCTCTCGATTACTGGGTAGGAAAAGGAGAGATCCTCCTCCTTTCCAGCCTGCACCAAGTCCACATAAAAGCCTACTGGTGGTACAAGTGGGTTTCTTCGTTGGGATTTAGGTTTAGGGAAGCCAGGTTTAGGAAAAGGAAAAGCAACTTTAGACATAGGAGGATGGTGATCTTGATCCTCAGGCAATTGATATTTAGGTGCCTCATCGTCCAAATCCCAATCATCTGGGTCATTGGAAGCAAAGCATACAGTATCATGCCTATATTCTGTTAAGTTAGATCCATATGCATTTTTTGGAACATTAATCGGTCTGGTTTCATGCTCATCCTCCACGGAAGCAGTTTCATGGACGAGGCCCTAAAAATCCAACGAGTCAGTCAAGAGCTCCCTCATTTGTAACCACAGTGGATAGGCACAAGAAGGAAGCACACTTTCACCATTTTCCTGCACATAATATCTCATTTCACAACCCACATTTTCCAATCTGACAAAGTCAAAGTCCCATCCTCAAGGAACCAAGGGCTAACTTTTTAATAAAGTCAAAGAAATCCTTTAAAGTGTCCTCTGACACCTTGAGACCTCTGCTAGCCATCATATGTTTAAAAACCGAGAGAAAGATTTTTTCACTCTTCGAGTCAGTTTGTCCCATGATTGTTACAGATTACCTACTCTTAACCGATGATCCTTTATTGGTGGAACTGCAGAATCCTGGTAAGATCCGACCTGTTGCCTTGAGAGAAAGAGAGAAAGAAAAGATATTACCTGTCCAGAGTCCCCGCGTTCGTGCACCACCTGCCACGGACCAGTCAATTCGAGAGAGCAGACCGTGGGGAACCAGGGCTCAGCTGGAGCAGGAAAGGCACAGGGTCGGCGATTGGTGAACAGACACACCACTCAAGAGGCAATGAATCTGCTGTGTTTTATTTGGGATTTTAGTGGGCATATATAATGTTTAAAAGGATTACATCAACATTCTATGAGTACTTGAAACAGATTTTATCTTAGGTGAATATTAAACATTTTTAATTAAAACATATTGTTCTTAAAAGCATTCCAAGACAATCATCTATTTTAAACCTATGATAGCTAGACTGGTTAATGATCACTACCGTCATCTACTTAATCAGGTTTCATTTCCTTCAGCTCCCACAACTAGTAATAAGGGAAATGCACATCAAAACCACAATGAGATACCACCTTACACCAGTAAAAATGGCCCACATCCAAAGAACAGGCAACAAGAATTGCTGGAGAGGATGTGGAGAGAAAGGAACACTACTACACTGCTGATGGGAATGTATACTACTCTGAACCACTATGGAAAGCTGTGTGGAGGACCCTCAAGTTAATGAAAATGGAATGACCATTTGACCCAACAATTGCTCTCTTGGGAATTTACCCAAAAGAGACCTCAATGTGGGTACAAAGGGACACCTGTGCTCGGATGTTTACTGCAGCACAATTTATAATTGCAAGGTCATGGAAGCAACCTAAATGCCCCCAAACAGATGATTAAATGAAAAAAATGTGGTATATATACAAAATGGAATATTACTCATCAATTAAAAATGACAAATTCGACGAATTTATAGCAACATGGATGTACATAGAAGAAATCATATTAGCAGAAACAAGTCATAAAGAAAAAGCAGAAACCAAATGGTTTCACTAATATATGGGATGTAGTGAAAAAAATAAGCAAAAGACATGATGAAAAGTCAAAACAAGCTAAGCACCAAGCTGAAAGTGCACAAATTTGAGCAGGAGGGAAAAATGGGGGGAAGGGAGGGGAGGGTAAAACCATGGAATTACAATTTTGTGAAATTTATATATAAATAAATTAAAAATCAAAAACAAAACAAGGGTTTCCAAGAGGTGCTAGAAATAATGAAACTTAAGTGCTGGAGGTGAGATGGACTGCTATCCTATTCTACTTCACCAATTGTGCAACATAGAAAGATTTCATCTCTAAAGGTCATAGTACCGGGAATTACTATCAGATATAAACTGCTCCTTTGGAGTCTATTTGGATTCAAAAGCGTACTCGCTTAAAACCCTGGCAGTTTGCCTGAAAGGACGACATCTGCAGGATTTTGAATGAAAACAAGGGTTTCTAAGAGGTGCTAGAAATCATGAAACTTAAGTGCTGGAAGCGAGATGGACTGGTATCCTATGGAACTCTATCAAGTGTGGAACCTAAAGAGATTTCATCTCTAAACATTAAAGTACAAAAAAGTTCCTGTATTATATAAACTGCTCTTTTGGGGTCTGTTTGGACTCAGGAGCTTTCTTGCTGAAAACGCAGGCAGTTTGCCTGAAAAGTCAAAATCTGCAGGATTTTGAATGAAAACATGAGTTTCTAAGATGTGCTAGAAATCATGAAACTTAAGAGCTGGACGTGGATGGACTATTATCATTTTCTACTCCATGAAGTGTACAATATAGAGAGATTTCCTTCTCTAAACATCAAAGTACAGAGAAGTTAAAGTAAGATACATACAGCTCCTTTGCAATCTTTTTGTAATTGAGGAGCGTTCTCACTGAAAACGCTTGCAATCATCTGAACAACGAAAACCGCTGGATATTGAATGAAAACATGGGTTTCTAGGACGTGATAGAAATCATGAATCTTAAGAGCTGGAGGTGAGGTGGACTGGTATCCTATGGAACTCTATCAACTGTGGAACCTAGAGAGATTTCATCTCTAAACGTCATAGTAAAAAAAGTTACTGCAAGATATAAACTGCTCCATTGTAATCTGTTTTAATTCAGGAGTGTTCAAGCTGAAAACGCTGGCAGTTCACCTGAAAGGATTTTTAATGAAAACATGGGTTACTAAGACATGATAGATATCATGAAACTTAAGTGCTGGAGGTGAGATGGACTGGTATCCTATGGAACTCCATCACTTGTGGAACCTATGGATATTTCATCTCTAAACATCAAATTACAGAGAAGTTACAAAAGATATAAACTGCTCCTTTGGAGTCTGTTTGCATTCAGGAGCATTCGCGCTGAACACGCTAGTAGTTCTCCTGAAAGGCAAAAATCCGCAGGATTTTGAATCAAAACATGGGTTTCTAGGATGTGCTAGAAATCCTGAAACTTAATAGCTGGAGGTGAGATGGACTGATATACTATTCTACTCCATTAAGTGTGCAAAATAGAGAGATTACATGGTTAACATCAAATTACAGAGAAGTACTCTAATATATAAACTGCTTCTTTGCAATCTTTTTGTAATTCAGGAGCATTCTCACTGAAAAAGCTGGCAGTTCTACAGAAAGGCCGAAATCCACAGGATTTTGAATGAAAACAGGGTTTCTAAGAGTTGCTAGAAATCATGAAACTTAAGATGGAGGTGAGATGGACTGGTATCCTATTCTTCTCAATGAAGTGGACAATATAGAGAGATTTCATCTCTAAAAATCAAAACAGAGAAGTACTGTAAGATAAAAACTGCTCCATTTTAGCCTGGATACAGGAGTGTTCTCACTGAAAATGCTGGAAGTTCACCTGAAAGCCCAAAATCTGCAGGATTTTGAATGAAAACAAGGGTTTCTAAGAGGTGCTAGAAATTATGAAACTTAAGAGCTGAAGGTGAGATGGACTGGTATCCTATTCTACTCCATGAAGTGTGCACCATAGAGAGATTACATGTCTAAACATCAAAGTATAGAGATTATAATAAGATATAAACTGCAACTTTGTAGTCTTTTGCATTGAGGAGCGTTCTCGCTGAAAATGCTGGCAGTTAGCCTGAAAGGCCTCAGGATTTTGAATGAAAACAAGGGTTTCAAAGGGGTGCTTGAAATCATGAAACTTAAGTGCTGGAGGTGAGATGGATTGCTATCCTATTCTACTCCACCAATTGTGCAATGTAGAAAGATTTCATCTCTAAAGATCATAGTAACGGGAATTACTGTAAGATATAAACTGCTCCTTTGGAGTCTATTTGAATTCAAAAGCATAGTCGCTTAAAAAACTGGCAGTTCGCCTGAAAGGCCGACATCTGCAGGATTTTGAATGAAAACAAGGTTTCTAAGAGGTGCTAGAAATCATGAAACTTAAGCGCTGGAGGTGAGATGGACTGTTATCCTATTCTACTCCATGAAGTGTACAACATAGAGAGATTTCTTCTCTGAATATCAAAGTACAGAGTAGTTCCAGTAAGAGATACCTGCTCCTTTGGAGTCTGTTTGGATAACGAGCGCTTTCACTGAAAACGCACACAAGTCCCCTTAAATTCCGTATCCTCAGTGTTTCAAGTGAAAACAAGGGTTCACGAGAAGTGATGGAAATCATAGAACTAGGAGCTTTAGTTGAGATTGACTATATCCTGTTCTGCTCCTTTAAGTGTACAACATACAGAGATTTCTTCTCTGTCACCAAAGTACAGAGAAATTGCAGTAAGATAGAAAGTGCTCCTTTGCAGTGTGTGGTTTCATGTGAGATTTCACTGAAAATGCAGGTAAGTCCCCTGAAAGACTGAAATTCTCAGTGTTTCAAGTGAAAACAAGGGTTTCCTAGAAGAGCTGGAAATCATGAAACTAAAGATTTGGAGGGGAGATGGACAGGTATCCTGTTCTACTCCATTAAGTGTATAACATACAGAGATTTCTTCTCTTTACAGCAAAGTACAGAGAAGTTACAGTAAGATCTAAGAGCTCCTTTGCAGTTTGTTTGGTTTCAAGAGCATTTTCTCTGAAAATGCAGCCAAGTCCCCTGAAAGGTCGAAATCATAAGTGTTTCTAGTAAAAACAAGGGTTTTCAAGAATTGATGGAAATCATGAAACTAATTAGCTGGAAGTGAGATGGACAGATATCCTGCTCAACTATATTAAGTGTCCAATATATATAGATTTCTTATCTGTACAGCAAAGTACAGAGAAGTACAGTAAGATATAAATTGTTGCTTTGCAGTCTGTTTAGTTTCAAGAGCATTTTTGCTGAAAATGTAGGCAAGGCCATTAAAAGGCCAAAATCATCAGGATTTTACATGAAAGCAAAAGTTTAAATCAAGTGTTAGATATCATGAAACTGAAGAAGTAGAGGTGAATTGGACAGGTATACAGCTCACCTTCATGAAGTGTACAATATACAGAGATTTCTTCCTTGTACAGCAAAGTACAGAGATGTTTCAGTAAGATATAAAGTACTCCTTTGCAGTCTTTTTGGTTCCAAGTGCGTTTTCGCTGAAAACGCAGGCAAGTCCCCGTAAAGGCTGAAATCCTCAATATCTCCAAGGAAAACAAGGGTTCCCAAGAAGTGCTAAATATCATGAAACTAAAGTGCTGGAGGTGAGATGGACAGGTATCCTGCTCAACTATATTAAGTGTCCAATATATATAGATTTCTTATCTGTACAGCAAAGTACAGAGAAGTACAGTAAGATATAAATTGTTGCTTTGCAGTCTGTTTAGTTTCAAGAGCATTTTCGATATAAAGTACTCCTTTGCAGTCTTTTTGGTTCCAAGTGTGTTTTCGCTGAAAACGCAGGCAAGTCCCTGTAAAGGCTGAAATCCTCAATATCTCCAAGGAAAACAAGGGTTCCCAAGAAGTGCTAGATATCATGAAACTAAAGTGCTGGAGGTGAGATGGGCATGTATCCTGTTCTACTCTATTTAGTATACAACATACAGGGATTTCTTCTCTGTTCAGCAAAGCACAGAGAAGTTACAGTAAGATATAAAGAGTTCCTTTGCAGTTCTTTTGGTTTCAAGAGCATTTTTGCTGAAAACACAGGCCAGGCCCTGAAAAGGCCAAAATCATCAGGATTTTGCATGAAAGCAAAAGTTTACATGAAGTGTTAGATTTCATGAAACTAAAGAGGTAGAGGTGAATTGGACAGGTATACAGTTCACCTCCATGAATTTTACAACATACAGAGATTTCTTCTCTGTATAGCAAAGTACAGACAAGTTTCAGTAAGATATAAAGAGCTCCTTTGCAGTCTGTTTGGTGACAAGTGCGTTTTTGCTGAAAACTCAGGCAAGTCCCCGTAAAGGCTGAGATTCTCAATGTCTTGAGTGAAAACAAGGGTTTCCAAGAAGTGCTAGATATCATGAAACTAAAGAGCTGGAGGTGAGATTGACAGGTATCCTGTTCTACTCCATTAAGTATATAACATACAGGTTTTCTTCTCTGTTCAGCAAAGTACAGAGAAGTTACAGTAAGATACAAGGAGCTCCTTTGCAGTTCTTTTGGTGTCAAGAGTGTTTTCACTGAAAACACAGGCAAGGCCCCTGAAAGACTGAAAGCTAACAGATTCCAAAGGAGCTCTTTTATCTTACTCTTTGTTCTCATCATTTGCCTGTGCATAGAAGCATTCTGTATCTTGTACATTTAGCTTGTACACTTATGCAATAGAAGATGATACCTTACCGTCTGTGTTTCAGCAGTTTAGCTTCACAATTTCCAACATCTTGGACAAGCTTGTTTTCATGGAAAATCCTGAGGATTTCGGCCTTTCAGTTCACTTAGCTGCCTTTAAAGCAAAAATGCTCTTGAAACCTAACACACGCCAAAGGAGGTCTTGGTATCTTACTTTTTCTTCTCATCACTTGCCTGTGCATAGAAGCATTCTGTATCTTGTACACTTCTGCAGTAGAAGTTGACATAGAAGCCTCTGTTCCAGCAGTTTAGTTTCACGATTTCCAACATTATTTGAAAAGCTTGTTTTCCTGCAAAATCCAGAGAATTTTGGCCTTTCAGTACACTTCGCTGCCTTTTCAGTGAAAACACTCTTGAAAGCTAACAGACTCCAAAGGAGCTCTTTATATCTTATTGTGTCTTCTTATCACTTCTCTGTGCATAGAAGCAATCTGTATCTTGTACACTGGTGGAGTAGAAGATGATACATAACCGTCTCTATTCCAACAGTTTAGCCTCATGACTTCTAACATTCTTGGAAAAGTTTCTTTTCATGACAAATCCTGAAGATTTTGGCCGTCAGTTGACTTATCTGCCTTTTCAGAGAATCTGCTCTTGAAATCTAACAGAATCCAAAGGTGCTCTTTATATCTTTACTGTGTCTTCTCATCACTTCTCTGTGCATAGAAGCAATCCGTATCCTGTACACTGAATGGAGTAGAAGATGAAACACAACCATCTCTATTCCAGCAGTTTAGTTTCACGATTCCCAACATTCTTGGAAAAGCCTGTTTTCATGGAAAATCCTGAGGATTTTGGTCTCTCAGTAACTTAGGTGCATTTCAGTAAAAATGCCCATGAACCTTGCAGACTCCAAAGGAGATATTTGTATCTTTACTGTAATGTCTGATCACTTCTAAGTGCATAAAAGCAATCTGTAACCTTTACACTGAATGGCGTAAGAGATGATACACAACCGTCTCTATCCTAGCAGTTTAGTTTCAAGATTTCCAACATTATTGAAAAAGCCTGTTTTCATGCAAAATCCTGAGGATTTCAGCCTTTTATTACACTGGGCTGTATATTCAGTGAAAATGCTCCTGAAACCAAACAGACACTAAAGGAGTTCTATCTTACTGTATATATATGCACTTGTCTGTGAATAGAAATCTCTGTTACTTGTACACGTAATGGAGTAGAAGATCAAAAGTGTCTCTCTTCCAGCAGTTTAGTTTCACAATTTCCAACATTCTTGGACAATCTTGTTTTCATGGAAAATCCTGAGGATTTCTGCCTTTCTGTTCACTTTGCTGCCTTTAAAGTGAAAACGCTCTTGAAACCTAACATACTACAAGAAACTCTTTATAGCTTACCTTTCCTTCTTATAACTTGTCTGTGCATAGAAGCAATCTGTATCTTGTACATTTATGGACTAGAAGATGATACCTAACCATCTCTATTCCAACAGTTTATTTCATGACTTCTAACATTTCTTGGAAAAGCCTGTTTTCATGACAAATCCTGATGATTTCAGCCTTTCAGTTGACTTATCTGCTTTTCAGTGAAATCGCTCTTGAAATCTAACAGAATCCAAAGGAGCTCTTTATATCTTTACTTTGTCTTCTCCTTACTTGTCTGTGCATAGAAGCAAACTGTATCTTGTACACTTATGGAGTAGAAGATGATACCTAACCGTCTCTGTTCCAGCAGTTGTTTCATGATTTCTAACACTTCTTGGAAAAGCTTGTTTTCATGGAAAATCCTGAGGATTTTGGCCTTTCAGTACACTTAGGTGCATATTCAGTGAAAACGCCCATGAAACTGTAGACTCCAAAAGAGATCTTTATATCTTACTTTTTTCTTCTCATCACTTTTCTGTGCATAGAGGCAATCTGTATCATGTACACTGAATGGAGTAGAAGATGATACCTAACCATCTCTACTCCAAGTTTAGTGCATGATTTCTAAAATTCTCGAAAAAAACTTTTTCATGAAAAATCCTGAGGATATCACCTTTCAGTTGACTTAGCTGTATTTTCAGCGAAAATACCAGTGAAACCTTACAGACTCCAAAGGAGCTCTTTATATATTTCTGTGTCTTCTCATCACTTTCTGTGTAGAGAAGCAATCTGTGTCCTGTACACTGAATGGAGTTGATGATGATGGACAATCATCTCTTCCAGCAGTTTAGTTTCACGTTTTCTAACACTTTTTTGAAAAGCCTGTTTTCATGGAAACTCCTGAGGATTTGTCTGTGCATAGAAGCATTCTTTATCTTGTACACCTATGCAGTAGAAGATACACAACTGTCTCTGTTGCAGCAGTTTAGTTTCACAATTTCCAACATTATTGGAAAAGCTTCTTTTAAAGCAGAATCGTGAGGATTTCGTCCTTTAATTTAGGTATGTATTCAGCAAAAATGCTCCTAAAACCAAACAGACTCTACAGGAGCTCTTTATATCATACTGTATATATCTGTACCTCTCTGTGAATAGGAGAAATCTCTGGATCGTGTACACTTAATGAAATAGAAGATGAAATTAACCATCTCTCTTCCAGCAGTTTAGTCACGATATCCAACATTCTTGGACAAGTTTGTTGTCATGGAATATCCTGAGTATTTCAGCATTTCAGTACACCTAGCAGTATATTAAACATAAACGGTCTTGAAAACCAAACAGACTCCAAAGGAGCTCTTTATATTCTCCCATTTCTTCTCATCACTTGCCTATACATAGAAGCAATCTGTAGATTATACGCTTATGCAGTCAAAGATGATACCTTACTGTCTGTGTTCCCAGCAGTTTAGTTTCATGATTTCCAACATTATTGGAAAAGCATGTTTTCCTGCAAAATCCTGAGGATTTTGGTCTTTCAGTACACTTCACTGCCTTTTCAGTGAAAATGCTCTTGAAAGCTAACAGATTCCAAAGGAGCTCTTTTTATCTTACTTTTTCTTCTCATCACTTGCCTGTGCATAGAAGCATTCTGTATCTTGTATATTTAGCTTGTACACTTATGCAGTCGAAGATGATACCTTACTGTCTGTGTTCCAGCAGTTTAGCTTTACGATTTCGAACATCTTGGAAAAGCTTGTTTTCATGGAAAATCCTGAGACTTTTGGCCTTTCAGTTCACTTAGCTGCCTTTAAAGCAAAAACGCTCTTGAAAACTAACAGACTCCAAAGGAGGTCTTTTTATCTTACTTTTTCTTCTCATCACTTGCCTGTGCACAGAAGCATTCTGTATCTTGTAGAATTCTGCAGTAGAAGTTGACATAGAAACCTCTGTTCCAGCAGTTTAGTTTCACGATTCCCAACATGTTGGAAAAACCTGTTTTCATGGAAAATCCTGAGGATTTCGGTCTTTTAGTACACTTAGTGCATTTCAGTGAAAATGCCCAGGAGACCTTACAGACTCCAAAGGAGATATTGGTATCTTTACTGTAATTTCTGATCACTTCTATGTGCATAAAAGCAATCTATATCCCTTACACTGAATGGAGTAGGAGATGATACACAACTGTCTCTATCCTAGCTAGCAGTTTAATTTCAAGATTTCCGACATTATTGGAAAAGCCTGTTTTCATGGAATATACTGATGATTACCGCCTTTCAGTACACTTTGGTGCTTACTAAGCAAAAATGCTCTTGAAACCTGACACATTCCAAAGGAGCTCTTTATATCTTACCTATTCTTCTCATCACTTCTCTGTGCATAGAAGCAGTCTGTATCTTGTACACTTATGCAGTAGAAGATGATACACAACCGTCTCTGTTCCAACAGTTTAGTTTCTCGATTTCCAACATTATTGGAAAAGCTTCTTTTCATGGAATATTCTGAGGATTTCATCCTTTCATACACACTTAGGTGTGTATTAAGCGAAAACGCCATGAAGCCTAACAGACTCCAAAGGAGCTCTTTATATCTTACCTTTTTTTCTTATGACTTGTCTGTGCATAGAAGCAATCTGTATCTTCTACACTTATGCACTAGAAGATAATACACAGCCATCTTTCTTTCAGCAGTTTAGTTTCATGATTTCTCACACTTCTTGGAAAATCCCGTTTTCCTGGAAAATCTTGAGGATTTCGGCCTTTCAGTACACTTAGGTGCATATTGAGCGAAAATGCTCTGTAACCTAACATACTCCAAAGGAGTGCTTTATATCTTACTGTGTCTTCTCATCACTTGTCTGTGCATAGAAGCATTATGTATCTTGTACACTTATGCAGTAGATCATACACAACCTCTGAACAGTTTAGTTTCACGATTTCCAACATTATTGGAAAAGCCTGTTTTCATGCAAAATCCTGAGGATTTTGGTCTTTTAGTGCACTAGGCTGCATATACAGTGATAATGTTCCTGAAACCAAACAGACACTAAAGGAGTTCTTTATATCTTACTATATATATCTGCACTTGTCTGTGAATAGAAATCTCTGTTACTTGTACAGGTAATGGAGTAGAAGATCAAAAGTGTCTCTCTTCCAGAAGTTTAGTTTCACAATTTCCAACATTCTGGACAAGCTTGTTTTCATGGAAAATTCTGATGATTTAGCGAAAATGTTATTGAAACTTAACAGATTCCAAAGGAGCTCTATTTATCTTATTTTATCTTCTCATCACTTGCTGTGCGAAGAAGCAATCTGTATCTTGCACACTTATGCAGTAGAAGACGATATGTAACCGTCTCTATTGCAACAGTTTACTTTCATGACTTCTAACATTCTTGGAAAAGTTTCTTTTCATGACAAGTCTTGAAGATTTCTTCCTTTCAGTTTACTTATGTTACTTCTCTGACAATCCGCTCTTGAAATCTAACAGAATCAAAGGAACTTTTTATTTCTTAGTGTGTCTCCTCTGCACTTGTCTGTGAATAGGAGAAATCTCTCTATCTTATACATTTGATGGAGTAGAAGGTGAAACATAACCATCTCTTTTCCAGGACTTTAGTTTTACGATTTCCAACATTCTTGGACAAGCTTGTTTTCATGGAAGATCCTGAGAATTTCAACCTTTCAGTTCACTTATCAGCCTTTAAAGCAAAAATACTCTTGAAACCTAACATGCTCCAAAGAGCTCTTTATAGCTTACCTTTTCTTCTTATCACTTGTCTGTGCACAGAAGCAATCTGTATCTTGTACACTTATGGAGTTGAAGATGATACATAAGAGTCTCTGTTGCAGCAGTTTAGTTTCATGTTTTCTAACACTTCTTGGGAAAGCTTGTTTTCATGGAAAATCCTGAGGATTTCAGGATTTCAGTGCCTTTCAGTACACTTAGGTGCATATTCAGTGAAAATGCACATGAAACCTTACAGACTCCCAAGGACCTCTTTATATCTTACTGTGTCTTCTCACCACTTTTCTGTGCATAGAAGCATTCTTTATCTTTTACACTTATGCAGTAGAAGATGATACACAACCATCTCTGTTGCAGCAGTTTAGTTTCACAATTTCCAACATTATTGGAAAAGCTTCTTTTCATGTAAATCCTGAGGATTTTGTCCTTTCAGTACACTTAGGTGCATATTAAGCAAAATGCTCCTGAAACCAAACAGACTCTAAAGGAGTTCTTTATATCTTACTGTATATATCTGAACTAATCTGTGAATAGGAGAAATCTCTGGATCTTGTACACTTAAAGAAGTAGAAGATGAAATTAACCATCTCTATACCAGCAGTTTAGTTTCACGATTTTCAACATTCTTGGTCAAGTTTGTTTTCATGGAATATCCTGAGAATTTCAGCATTTCAGTACAACTAGCAGTATATTAAGCGTAAATGGTCTTGAAAACCAAAAAGACTCCAAAGGAGCGCTTAATATCCAACCTTTACTTCTCATCACTTGACTATGCATAGAAGCAATCTGTAGATTGTACACTTATGCAGTAGAAGATGATACCATCTGGTCTGTGTTCCAACTCACCACATGCTATCCAGCCCTCCACCAGCTACCCAGGTCCCATGCCACTTCATGCCAATTCAGGCACCCAACAGCGTGTATCAGCATGGGGCATCCCTCAGACACTCCACTCCCTCTGAAGCCTCCCAGCCAATCCCTCTGAAGTCCACCATCCACTATCCAGCCCGCCACTCGGTACCCAGGTACCGTGCCACCTCATGCCACTTTGGGCGCCAACCAGCGTGCATCAGCACAGGGCATCCCTCAGACACCTCCCAGCCACACACTCTGAAGCTCGCCACCACTACCCGGCCTGCCACCAGGTTCCACTCTACCCAGGTACCACGCCACCTTGAGCCACTTCAGGCACCCAACCAGTGCACATCAGTGTGGGGTGTCCCTCGAACATGCCTCCTAGTCACTCCTTCTGAAGCCTACCACCTGCTACCAAGCCTGCCACCTGCTACCCAAGTACTGCGCCACCTCGTGAGACTTTGGGTGACCAACCAGCGTGCATCAACATGGGGCATCCCTTGGACATGCCTCCCAGCCACACCCTCTGATGCCTGCTACACGCTACCAAGGTACCTGGCAACCTTGTGCCACTTCGGGTGCCCAACCAGAGAACTCTAGCGCAGGGCGTCCCTCGAACACAAATCCCAGCCACTCCCTCTGAAGCCCGCCACCGTTTCCCAGGTATCGCACCACCTCATGCCACTTTGAGTGCTACCCCAGAGTGCTAAGCGTAGGCTGTCCCTCGGACATGCCTCATAGCCGCTCCCTCTGTTGCCCGCCACCTGCTACCCAGGTACCATGCCATCTCATGCCACTTCGGGTGCCCAACTAGAGGGCTCCATCATGGGGCGTTCCAGGGACACGCCTCCTAGCCGCTCCCTCTGAAGTCCACCTCTCACTACCCAGGTACCGAGGCTCATCGTGCCACTTCAGGTCCCAAATCAGAGCACACCTATACTGGGCTTCTCTTGGACACACCTCCCAGCCACTCCCTCTGAAGGTCTCCTACCGCTACTGCATCGCATTGTGCCATTCTGGGTCACCAATCAGAGCGCACCAGTGCTGAGCATCCCTCGGACATGCCTCCCTGCCACTCCCTGTGAAGCCCACCTCCCACTATCCAGGTACCTCAGTGCATAGTGCCACTTCGGCACTGGTGCCAGTACCACTGCACCGGCACTGATAAAGACTATAAGCAAAATCCCAGCAGTGCCCCAAAACACTGAAGTTCATTTGCAGAAGAAAAAGTAATGGGGCAAATATAAACAACAAACAAATCAATGCTTGAAACCACTGACAGCAGACACACACACACAAAAAAAATTTAATATTGAATGTTATCAAAGTAATTCAAACATAAGAATAGAAAGCACAGAAACTCAACACCACAGCAACTCAGACACAAACTGGTAAAAGTCAGAAGCTGTCTTCTGGGAGAAACTTGGAATTTGGTTTTGCATATCAGAGGATTCCACATATGTAAGGTCTCCTGCTGAGACTCAAATTTAACAGTATATTGGCTCATTCATTGGTAGACAACAGAGAGGATCTGCAGAATATCAGGGCTGACATCCCAGTCAGAAGTGCAGATGATGCTTTGCAACAGCAGCTCAGACAAGGAAAGGAATACTTCCCCCAAACAACTCACAGAAGCAAAAAGTAATTCAGACAGGAAAACAGAATAGCCACAAACTCGTACTTGACAACATGCCAGCTAATACCAGAGCAGCAGTCTCTCAATACATAGAACAATTCCAAAGAGAAAAGATGGGAAGGAAGAAAAATACAAACACTCAAACAAGTCCAAAGGGAAGCAATTCTTCACTGAAGGACAATCTCCAACAAGGAGGACATTGAAGAATTGAATGATATGACAGATAAAGAATTCAGACACATCATGATAAAAGCACATAATGAGATAAGAGAAGTAGAAAAATATAAAAAAAAGAATGCAGCAAAATGAACATTACCATTGTCTAACAGAGGAAAGAGATTGAAACACTAAATAAGAAACCAAAGGAGGTACAGTTTATAAGAGAAACAATAGAATATATCAAAAATGTAGAGAAAAGTCATGAAAGCAGAGTAGAAGAAATTGACGAATGAATCAGCCTAATAGAGAATACAGAAATAGAGAGAATGAAGAGAGAAAAAGAGAGAGGAAAAACAAGGTAAGAAGACAGAAGAAAAAATCAGAGATCTATCAGATACTTTAAAGAAAGGAAATATAAATAATCAGAATCCCAGAAGGAGAAGAGACATAGGAAATGAAAGTCTTTTTAAAGCAATAATGGGAGAGAATTTCCCAAATATGAATAACGAAATGAAAATAGACATACAGGAAGCAAAAAGGACACCAAACTAATAAAAAAAAAAACTGCAGCCAGGCACATCATTGTAAAACTTCCAAGAACCCAAGATAAAAAAAGAATAATGAGTATGACTAGAGAGAAAAAACAAATAACCTACAAAGGAAAACCCATTAAGCTGACCTCAGATTTCTCAGAAGAGACTCTCCAAGCAAGGAGAGAATTGGAGCCACATCTTCACTCCAAGACAAAAAGACCCAGTCAACAATACTCTACCCTGCAAAACTGTCTTTCTATGAAGGAAAAATTAGAATCTTCTCAGACAAAGTTTCCAGAAATTTGCTACCACCAAACCTCCACTATAAGAAATCTTGCAAGAAGTCTCTAGTACAAAGCCCTCAGAAGAATAAATAGAATGAACATAACAAGAAACCAAGGGAAACTTAAAATGTCTGCCAGAAACCCAACTCTAGAACCTCAAACATCAATAATGTTAACACTCTAAATGTTAACGGTCTTAATTCATCAATAAAGAGACACAAAGTAACGGACTGGATCAAAAGGCAGAACCCAACTTTCGGCTGCCTCCAAGAAACACATCTAATCTCCAAAAATAAGCATAGACTGAAGGTAAAATTATGAGAAACAACCCTACAAGCAACTGTCCTCCCCCTCCCCCAAAAGGCTGGGATAGCCATTCTCATAGCAGACAAAGCAGATTTCAAAATAAAAAAGTAACAAAGGATAAAGATGATCATTACCTAATAGTTCAGGGTACAACCCACCAGAAAGACATAACAATTATCAACATATATGTATCAAATGAGGGATCACCAAGATTCATAAGACAGCTACTAGCAGAACTGAAAACAAATATTGATGAGAACACATACGTAGTAGGAGAGTTTAACACCCCACTCACAACAAAGGACAGATCAACAAAACAGAAAATAAACAAGGACACAAAAGCTTTAAAAAAAGACCTAGACAAAATGCACCTCATAGATATATACAGGACACTGTACCCCCAAGGAAAAGAATACACATTCTTTTCAAATGCACATGGATCCTTCTTTAAAATTGACCACATATTAGGACACAAGACAAATTTGAATAAATATACAAAATTTAAAATTATACCAACCTTTTTCTCAGATCATAAAAGCATCAAACTAGAAATTAACAATGAAGAAAAAGCAAGAAGAGTAGCCAATACTTGGAGACTAAACAATATGCTACTAAACCAAGAATGGGTAATTGAAGAAATTAAAACTACTTCAAAATGAATGAAAAAGAAGACACAACTTTTCAAAATGTCTGGGACTCAGCAAAAGCATATCTAAGAGGAAGGTTCATAGCAATACATGCCCATATCAAAAACAAAGAAGCTATGCAAAGAAAAAACCTCATCTCCCAACTCGAAAAACTAGAAAAGGACCAAGAGGAAAAGCCAAAACACAGCAGAAGACAAGAAATAATAAAATATCAAAGAAGAAATAAATAACCTGGAAACCAAAAAGACTATCCAGAAGATCAACAAACAAAGTCGGTTCTTTGAAAAAATAAATGAAATTGACAAGCCTCTTGCAAAGCTCACAAAGAAGAGAGAACACTCAAATAAACAGAATCACAAATGAAAAAGGAGAAATTACAACAGACACAAAAGAAATCCATAGGATATTCGGAGACTACTATGAACCCTATATGGAAACAAATACAACAACTTGGATGAGATGGACAGATTCTTGGAAAAATACAACCACCCAAAATTGAAAAAAGAAGAAATAGAAAACCTAAATAATCCAATCACAAGCAGTGAAATTGAAGCAGTCATAAAAATCCTCCCTAAAAACAAGAGTCCAGGACCAGATGGCTTTACAAACGAATTCTACATGACATTTAAAGAGGAAATAACACCTACTCTACTAAATCTCTTGCAAAAAAATTGAGAAAGAAGGAAAACTCCCAAACACATTGTGTGAAGAAAACATTACACTCATACCAAAAACAAATAAGGACAGCATCAAGAAAGAAAACTATAGATCAATTTCCTTAATGAACACGGATGGAAAAATTTTAAACAAAATACTAGCAAATAGAATCCAACGATGCTTAAAAAACATTATTCACCATGACCAAATTGGATTTATCCCAGGGGCACAAGGATGGTTCAACATCCGGAAAACAATGAACATAACCTGCCACATCAACAAGAAGAAAAACAAAAACCACATGATCATATCAATAGATGCAGAGAAAGTATTCAACAAAAATCAGCACTCATTTATGATAAAAACCTTTGAAAAATTAGGGATCAAAGGAACATACCTCAACATAATAAAAGCCATCTATGACAAACCTACAGCAAACATCATCTTAAATGGGGAAAAACTAAAACCATTCCAATTAAGGTCTGGAACCAGGCAAGGATGTCTGCTCTCCCCACAACTTTTTAATATTGTACTGGAAGTTCTAGCCAGGGCAATAAAGCAAGAGAAAGACATAAAAGGGATACAAATAGAAAAAGAGGAACTGAAGCTATCATTACATGCAGGTGATATGATTCTTTATGTAGAGAACCCCAAAAAATCTACAGTAAAATTTCTTGAAACAATAAAGCAGTTCAGTAGGGCAGTCGGTTTCAAAATCAACACACAGAAGTCAGTAGCCTTTCTATATGCAAAAAGCCAAGGAGAAGAAGAAGAAATTTAAAAAGTCATCCCATTCACCATTGCACTCAAAACAATTAAATATCTGGGAATAAACCTAACAAAACATGTGAAAGAACTATACAAAGAAAACTTTAAAACACTGCTAAAAGAGTTAGAGGAAGACATAAGGAAATGGAAAGACATCCCCTGCTCATGGATTGGAAGAATTAACATCATCAAAATGACCATCCTTCCCAAAGCAATCTACAGATTCAATGCAATCCTTATAAAAATTCCAACGACATTCTTTAAAGAGATAGAAAAACAATTACAGAAGTTCATATGGAATAACAAAAGACCTCAAATATCAAAACGCCTCCTAGTCAAAAAAAGAGAGAATGGAGGCCTAACTACTCCAGACTTGAAGTTATACTACAAAGCCATAATAATTAAAACTGCATGGTACTGGTACAACAACAGACAAGCAGAACAATGGAACAGAATTGAATGCCCGGAAATAAAACCACACATGTTTAGTCAACTAATGTTTGACAAAGGAGGGAAGAATTTACATTGGAACAAAAATAGTCTCTTCAACAAATGGTGCTGGGAAAATTGGACTAAAACCTGCAAAAAAATGGACCAAGACAGCATCCTTACACCATGCACAAAAACCAACTCAAAATGGATAAAAGACTTAAATGTCAGACCTGAAACCATAACATACATAGAAGAAAACCTGGGAAACCTGGGAAAAACCCTCCTTGTATTACAATTCAGAAATCCCTTTCTAGGGATGGCAATAAAATGAAGGAAAACTTAAACAGATGGGACTACATCAAACTAAAAAGCTTTTGTACAGCAAAAGAGACAACAGAAAACACTAAAAGAACAGGAACAAAGAGTGATAAGATCCATAAGAGTGATAAGGGTTTAATAAGGAAGATCCACAAGGAACTTACACAATTAAACAATAACAAAACAAGAAACCCAATCAAAAAATGGGGAGAAGAACTAAAACGACACTTCTCCAAAAATGAAATACAAATGGCCAACAGGCACATGAAAAATTGTTCAATGTCACTAGCAATAAGGGAAATGCAAATCAAAATCACAATGAGATACCACCTTACACCAGTGAGAATGGCCCACATTAAAAAAACAGGCAACAACAAGTGCTGGTGTGGGTGTGGAGAGAAAGGAATGCTCTTACACTGCTGGTGGGAATATAAAATGGTCCAGCCACTATGGAAAGCGGTGTGGAGGACCCTCAAACAAATGAAAATGGAACTACCATATGACCCAGCAATCGCTTTTCTGGGAATCTACCCAAAGGAGACTTCAGTATGGGTACAAAGGGACACCTGTGCCTGCACTATTTATAATTGCAAGGACATGGAAACAACCCAAATGTCTCCAAACAGATGAATGGATGAAAAAGATGTGGTGTATATACACAATGGAATATTATTCATCAATTAAAAATGACAAATTAAATGAATTTATGATAACATGGACACACCTAGAAGAAATCATATTAGCAGAAACAAGTCAAAAAGATAAAGACAGACACCAAATAGTTTCACTATTATATGGGACATGGGAAAGAAAACCAAAAAGCTATGAAGAAAAATTAAAAAAAAAAAAACCCACAAACTAACAATCAAATTGAAGTACACAACTCCAGGTGGGGGTGGGTGTGGGACAGAGGGGGAATGATCAGGGAGGGTAGGGGGGGTGAATGCTGGGAATTACAAAAATGTGAAATTTATATTTAAATAAATTATTTGATGGTTAAAAAAATAAAAATAAAGAAATATCAGATAATTAAATTACTTTTGGCAATAAAAAAATAAAGCTGCCTTATTATTTCTTTTTGTTTTTTTCTTTTTCTCCTTGGGAGAGGTCCCCAGGCAAGCAGGAGGTATCTGAATGACAATGGTAACTTGTGGTTATGAAAACTTAATGGTTAGCAAAACTATATTTGCAATGTAAAAGGTTTTCTCTGGCTTAGGAAAAGTATGAACTAAAGGATTTTTTTTTAGTAAGAAATCCTGCCCCCACTCACCTCATAACACATCTTTGTATGATCTATTTTCTGCATTATTTCTCATCCTATGTATGTATACCTGGATGTGTCTTTTCATATTATCTGAAAAGAAGTTTCCACTTCTAAAAACATCCTGAATGAAGATATTTTATCAGCTATTGAATGACAGCACTGGCAAATACTCAGAATTTTATTATTTTCCAAGGATTCGAATGTGTTCAATGTTTGTGTGGGTATGTGACCCTAGGCCTAATATGATTGGTGCTCTGGGTATAGATGCTGAATCTGAGGAAAGAGTCCTTTCAGGGTAGGTACACAGACTAGAAGGGCGAAGGTGCTCCATCCTGCCAGGGTGCCCCTGTTCATTCCTAAGATATCCAATAAACACCTGTTTAGAATGAGAATTAATAAGGAATCTGAAAGAAAGCTTTTCAATTTGTGTGACTGAGCTTCTGTCACAGTTTGATTTCATGCATGCCACTGTCACATGGTTTTTAAAAGGAAGTCACTATTCTAATAACCATACACATGATTGTCTTACAAAAGATGGCCACTTTTAAGAAAAAAATATTTAAAATACAATATTATAAAGATATAAGTTGTAGGAAAAGGAAAGATTATATGCACTGTTTTCTTTCAAAATACATCAGTGACTTCTTCCATTTTCTTTGCTGGGACTTGTCGATTTCACTAGTGATCCTCACATGCCTATACCCTATTTATTCTGTGACTATAAGGAACAAGTCCAGTTTATTATTCCTCAGACACTGTGAAGGCCAGACAATGCTGTCCAGATCATAAAAGACTGCCAGAGTCCAGAGGCTGAGACAGCAGGCCCATACTCCCACACCAGCTCCTCACATACAACCTGCCTGGGTCACAGTGCCCCCACCCCCATCCCTAGATAGTCTCAGCTGACTGTGCCCTGGGCCATCAGAGCAGCTTCAGTCCCAGAAGCAGCAGGATGATAGGGGCTGACACAAGCACTGCTCCCCCCCAGGCAAAACAGCATTGCTCTCCTGAAACCACACTTCTTGGTCAGACCCCCTGGACTCCACCTGATCACTGACACAGAGACCTGGCTACTCTTTGTGTCCTGCCCCAGGTTCCTCCCCTGTCCATTTCCTTATATGTGTGTGTCTTGCAGATGAATATAACCTTTCCCAACACTTAGAGAACAGTAGAAACACACCCAGCAAGCAGAGAAACTGAGGAGAAGGAAACAAAGGTCACATTTCTAGACCCAAGATGCAGCTCCTCCTGCCCAGGAGCCATGTCAGAAAGCTGAAAGCCAGAGGGTGTTGTGCCCCTATAAATATTGTGCTGGACCAGAACCACATCCCCAGGCCAGGCAGCCAGACCCCAAAGGTCAGGAGTCTGTAGTGATTCCCATGTTCTAAGTAAGCTCAGATCCCAGCCAGTCGGAAGTCAAATTTCCTGACTGATCTGGTAGCCTTAGAAGGAAAGCCCCACCCTGCTACGATATGCCTGCCTCCTTGTTGCTGCTTCTGATAGGATGGGTAACACCCCTTCCCCCCCACCGTGTTATTGTCTCCTGTTTAAGATTACAGATTTCAAGGAAGGGTATGCTAAAATGTGAGAATGGCCTTTGTAATGTAATAATTCAGGAGCTATTCCTGGAAGGCAGGAAAACAGAAAGAATATAAAAAGATGTTTGAAACAAAGAGAGGGAGAAAAAGAAGGAAAAAAGATGGAATGGAGATTGAGATTCAAGTTTGGTTTCAGCCATTTTGTAAGATGGAGATGTGAACCATGTGAGATTGGCCATGTGTGGTCAAGGCCTGGAATCACCTCTGACTGGCCCGGGCTAGCCGCATGTGTGCTAAAGGCAGTTAAGAAGTTTGCAGATTTGAACACCATGTTGGAGTTTGTTTTACTGAGTTTGACTTGTGTCTGGAAGAGGCCGTGCAAAAATTAGGCCTGAGAAGAAAGTGAACTTTGCTGGGTCTGGTACCATGAAGTTTCTTTAACTACTTGGAGGACAAGGAGAAGACAGCATGGAAGACAAGGAGGAGCATGCCAAAGAAGCAGTCTTTCAGCATCTGGAGATGAACTCTGACTGACTGGACATTGGTGAGATGATCAGGACTGAGAGATTGAGGATTTTTGGGCAATCTGGGAAAGGACTTTGGACAATGTTGAGAAAGGTTTTGGACAATGTTAGAGTAATCGGAGTTTTACTTATATGTTTCTTCTGCAGTAATTAGGAAATCACTTTGTTAGAAATAAATTAGTCTGCACTGATAGTCTTGCTTTGACTTGGAATTTTGGTTGAGAAGGCTGGGGATGGTGGAAAGAGGGTAAATTGAGGCAAACTAGTGTGAAGTTTAAACTGTGTTTCTAAGTTTTTCTTTTTAGGTCTGAAAGAGGGAAAGAAAGCAGAGAGCACCTGGCTGGCTTTTACATATCAATGATAAAGGTGAACAGTGAAAATGCTAATGAACAGTGTGTATCCTGCTTCCTAGGGAGAGAAGCAGGCATAGGTGTATCCAGTTAAAGTTAATTGTTAATGTAACTGCTAGTAGCCTGCTTTGTAGAGAGAAGCAGGCAGAGCTGTGTTACAAGTTAAAGTCAGAAAGTCTTTTTACCCTGTTTCACTTCCAGTGCTCTATGACCTACCTCAGGAGCCCCAATGTACACTGGGGAGAAAGGCCCCTATTTGTGAGGTGCTGCATTCTCCTAGCCAGGATTTGTCTTCCCTTGAATACAAGATAGTAAAGGCCTTACCAAATGTTGTATGATGTGGGTTTGAGCACGAACCGGGGCCAGAGAATGGGGGCTTTGGGTCTTCTCTGAGAAAGTTTTATGAGATCTCCCCTTTCACCAGCACAGAGTGCATTTTCCCCAAGGCAGAGTCAGTTATGTCCAAAAGGGCAGATTTATTATAAAACTGAGAAAGTCAAGAAAAATTACACCTGAACAGACACCAGGGGTCAGAAAGGTTCCCCAGAAAACGCCAGGTTTGCTAAAAGAGAAGTCTAATTGGTCACAGGGCAGCCTGGGGAGGAGGCCTGCCTCTGCTGCTTCCAAAGGAAGAAGGTGGGTGAATAGAAACACCTCAGGGTCACAGGGAGACTGGAGAGAACTTTTGCCCAGGTGGTCATCTTCTCTCTGGGAACACTGTATTCCTTTGAGAAAATGTTAATTGTTGTTAAAATTATTCAATCCTAGGGTTGGCTCATAAGGGAGGTAGATTAAAAATACTAGTGATATTTTTACAGTGGCCCCCTATCTCCATGTCTCCACCAGAGGTCTCTGCCTCAGAATACTTTACTTTTCCATAGCTGTTCGTGGACTACTGTGATCATTTCTACCCCTACCTCCAGTTTCTGGCCTTAAGATGCCTCCTCAAGTATTCTACTCAGCCTCCCTTACTTTATGTTTTTCAGTTGACACATCAAAGAGTATCTGGTTGGAGGTTGGGACAGACTTTTAAAAGTTGGATGGCTAATAATTGCTAATGTCAGAAGAGCCAGCATCTGTTCTTCTGTGGCTCTTATTGAAGCTGCAGCTGCTTCCATGTAGCTGCTGCAGTAAAAAAAATAAAGCACCCAAAATGACAGTTTTCCTTGCTGGTTGCCATTCTGTTTGCTGTAATTGATCTGTAACATTTTGGGAGAAGACAGCCCTACTGGCCATTTCTGTTGGCAGAACCTTAAATTGTCCTTTCCAGAGGCCAGCAGACATGTTTGGTTGCTGGAGTCTGGATAAGAGCATGGCTGGGCACTTGTTGGGATGGACCTGGGATGTCTTAATGGACAAAGTAGTGGTAGTTGGCATAGGTGTTTATGCTTTGGGGCTTTTCTCTGCAAAGCCTCAGGCATTAGGACCAAAGGTCTGTCACACCTTTGATGCTGAAGACCAAATAAAGTGAACCAGCAGATCATTCAATGGCTGTGGGGGAAAAAAAATTGCTCATCTTCTGAATCGATTCCATTCCTAAGTGTCATTTTTCTGTGTAGATGTCACAATTTCCTTTTTCATGTAACAATATACTACTACCAGGCTGATGATTTGCACAGAACATTAATGAAGTTCTACAATATACTGCTAGCAAAGCATTCTATCAGCCTTGTGTTTGGCCTACACCTCAGCAGCTCAGTACAGCCACAAAACTTGCATTCAAGGAACACCTGCAGCTTAGGCTTAAGTCTTGCTTATAATGAATATGTTTAACTCAGTTTTCAACAGACAGGGATCTCAGGAACAGAAGCTGCTGATGCCTGCTGAAGGATCACAGCTTCCCTGCCCTATACCTCCATATCCCCATTACCTTTCCCTCCAGGCTCTGGGGTAGTGTAACTAACCAACATAATAGCACCCCTGAGGCTACAAATATAATCAGTATAGTTGAATCTTCTTATCACTTGGAAGCATGTTACAGTATTCTCAAAGTGCATTCCCCAGGTAGCCTTCAAAATCCTGTCTTTACAGTTTCTTAGGATTCCCTGCAGGATCAGGATTTCCTGGTCTGCGCTGCCTTCCTCTGTTCCTAGTTCAATTTAGGCTTCTTCCTTTTGAAATGGGGAAGGCTCAAAAACATGCCCAAATGAATTCTTGGAAGCTGGGACTTAAAAGATTAAAGTGGGCTCCCACAGCAGTAAGGAATGATCGAAATTCAAGAGCAAATTGAAAAAATTAGAAATTTATTAATGAAAGAGTACAGTTCCATCAGGGCTTTTTACAATGAGGTGAAAGGACTTGCCCAAGACCACAACTACACATCTGTCATGGGCATCCAATCTCTCCCAAAATCTGCTCCCATGTCAGCTCACAGTGGGCAGCCTGTAGACAGGGATTGCTGTTTTGAACTTGTCCCTTCTTGTGCCCTAAGAAGCAAGCTGCACCTCTTGACCAAATGCAGTCTGAAGGTTGACTCCATCCAGAAAGTCTTATATCCCAACTTAATTCCTTCAGGTGTACACTTGGAAAACTTACTTCAAAATACCAGTTTACTTCCACATCTCTACTTCCACATCTCTAAACTGAAAGTAATATCTGTCCCATGGCTTCTGTTCAGGATCTAACTCTCTTCTTCTACTACTACAACTATATTTATTATTTACACCAACTTTCAGCATTTTTCAGAACTCTGGCCATTCATCAGCCCTCCC
Organism: Uropsilus gracilis; assembly: GCA_004024945.1. Classification (NCBI taxonomy): domain Eukaryota; kingdom Metazoa; phylum Chordata; class Mammalia; order Eulipotyphla; family Talpidae; genus Uropsilus; species Uropsilus gracilis. Next base: position 144 of record PVHY01015755.1, on the reverse strand, counting down.
CTCACCAGGTGGTCCACTTCTGTCTTTTATCTTTGGCTCCCCTCTTGCCACTCCAGTTTCTCTCACCCACCACCTCCCTGCTCCAGCCTGAGAGCAGCAGCTCTGGCCCACCCAGCCTCACCCACGCCAAGAAGACCCGCCCCC
>PVHY01015754.1:0-35329 GCA_004024945.1 Uropsilus gracilis | reverse complement strand
GGGGAGGGGAAGGGGATGAGGAGGGGAGGGGAGAGGGAAGGGGAGGGGAAAGGGAGGGGGAAGTTCACTACATTAGTGAACACAGATCAAGATCAAGAAGACTTAGCAATTCATAGAACTAAATACAGGAAAGGGGTTTGAAAATATGTGGAAAAACAATGTTGTGAGGGAAAGTCAGAAATTTAGAAAATAAGTGGCATTCCTTGGAAGACAAGACAGAACAAAGTAAGATAAAAATAAGAATACACAGAAATGAAAGCAAAACAAAAGATTACATCTACCTATGCAAAACCAGCATCATCTATTAAAGGAAATGGAGAGAAGACAGGACTGTAAAGACTGCTCTCCAATAAGGAAATCTATTCACAAAATAGTGTGGCTGAAAATAGGAAATCAAAAAAATAAACTCCATTTTTACACAAAACTAGTATAATACGACAGAAAATGTGAATCAAAGTATTTCACCTAATAAAATATTTTTCCTCAAAGCAACCATGAAACAAAAGAAAATTGACACTAGTAAGTGAATTAAACACCTTCAAACAGGCATGTAAGAAATTAATATAGAAAGTAAGAATGAAAATGGAGGAAAAAGAAAAGTAGACTGAACTTAAAAGGAGAGGTAAAAATATTAGAAACAAAGCTTAAATAAAAGATGCCTAAATTCAAATAACAATTTCATAAGCATTACTGAAAAGTAACAAGAAAACAAAAAAAAGATAAAGACACATGAAGGATCATAGGAGTTACTGAAATATGAAACAGGCAAAGAAGATCTAACATTCATTCATATAATTAGAGATAACCATACTACAAATTACTTACATGCAATATTCAAAATACCGAAATATTTTAAAAAATAGTCCAAGGAAGTTTTCTGGAAGTAAAAACTCTACTATTTAGAGTCAACTAAGGAAAAGTTCAAGTGTAAACAAGTCTAAAATGTATACCTGAGTAAACGGTAAGACTTTAAAAGTCTAAGAAAGGCTGCCAGGGCCCACAGTATAAAGATGAGAGAACATAGAAACAGAAATCAGACTGGCATAATATTTATTAAAACATAGGAAGCAGAACAAAAATAGAAAATAACTTTTTTAAAGCTTAAAGAAAATGTGAAAATACTTTTATGCAAACAAGTTATCCATCAATTATCAAAGTCATAAAAAAATACAGAATAATCAAGAACATACAATATACTTACATGCATATCCTTTCTGAGGATTCTAATCACCCTTCTCAACTGAGGCTCATAATCTAGATCACAGATATGAAAAATTATGTGTGACTAATTTTCAGTTCTCCCAAAGGTACAAAACTAATACAATCCTACATGCACAAAAAAGAAGTTGCTAATCCATTACATTCAATGGATGCCCTATGGCTTTGACTTCATCTAATCAAGGACTGATTGAAGAAATGTAAGGAAAAGAATTGCTAAAGAGGTAAGTCTACTTAATAGTAGAACTCACACTAAGAACCAGGTCGATGTCATGTTTAAAATGAAATATAAACATATGGACAAAGCAGGAAAAAAGAACTAAAAATAATGTGAAGGGAGAGAAAAACAAATAATAAAATCACAGGCTGGTAGAAGGGTAACAGGTGAAAATCAAAGGATGCCATTTAAAGTTGACAAAACAAGGGTAATAAAAGGACACAGAGGAAATACCTTCTTTGAACACAATTTATCCTGTATTAGAGCAAAATAATTCATTAACATAGTCAAAAAATATAAATGTTACAAACAATAACCTCAGATCTCAATGCAAAAAACTTTAAACAAACACTAGAAACAGTATCCATACACACCAAAAAAGAAAGATGGATAAATGAATTGTGGTAATGACACACAATGGATCATACAGCTGAGACAATGGCCTAACAACACTTGCAACAATATGGATGATTTTAATAATTGCTTAAAAAAAAAAAGTATACAACAAAACAATATATAATAATTACTTAAATTTAAAATCAGGCAAAACTCATCAATGGGAACAACAAACCAGGAAGACATAACACCCATCAATATATACTCACCAAATAAAGGAACAGCAAAATATATTAGACAATTAGTAACATCTCTGAAAACAGACACTGGAGAAAATATATACGTGGTGAGAGATTTCAACACTGTGCTCTCATCAATGAACACATCAAAGGACAGAAGATCTTTTAACAAAGATCTGGACTATATGGGCCTAATAAAATTCATAGGACATTGCATCCAAAAAAAACTGTATATACATGTTTCCGATGCCCACATGGATCATCTCCCGGATCCATCACCCACTGGGTCACAAAATAAACATGATTTCAGTACATGGAAACTAAAATCATACCAAGTATTTTCTCTGACCATAAAAGCATCAAACTAGAAATCAACAATGTAAAAAAAAAAAAGCAAGGAAATCATAAAAATAAAATAATACCTTGAGACAAATGGTAATTAGGAGGCAACCTTCATACTGGGACATAGTAAGGGCAGTATTAAAAGGGAAGTAAGTATTTAGTAAAATAGGTCCATATCAAGAAATAAGAAGGAACCCGAAGAAACAACCTAATCTCCCATCTTAAAAAAATAGAAAAAGAATAAAATAACCCCAAGGCCACTAGAAGATATGAAATAATAAAAATTGAGATAATGAAATAGGTGAAATAGAAATTAAAGACTATTCAAATGAGCAATGAAACCAAAAGCTGGTTCTTTGAAAAAAAAAAAATTAAAACATATAAACCTCTAGATAGGCTCATAAAGAGGAAAAAAAACTTAAATAGAAACATAAATGAAAGAAGACAAATTACAACACACACAGCAGAAATCTGAAAATCAGAGATTACTATGAACATTTACATGCAAACTAATTCAACAATCTAGATGAGATGGACAAATTCTTAGAATTACACAATCATCCAAAGCTGAATAAAAAAGAAATAGAAAACCTAAACAAACCAATTTTAAGTAGCAAAATTGAAAGAGTAATCAAAACTCTCCCAAAAAACAAAAAGCCCAGAACCAGATGGTTTCACAAGCAAGTTTCACCACATTTAAGATGAACTGGAGACTTCATACAAAAACTTTCAAAAAAATTGATAAAGTCAAGTATATTTTATTTATATCAAATATATTTTACAAAGAAATACCATCAAATATATTTTACAAAGCCAACAAAGCTATATCTTAACATACTAGCTTATAAATATAACAAACCCACAGCTAATACCATTCTCAATGATGGAAAAATAAAGTCTTTCCATTAAAATTTGGGACTATATACGTCCACTCTCACCACTGCTAAGTCATTATAATGCTTTAAGTCCAAGCTAGAGTAATTAGGCAGAGAAAGACATAAAAAGAGGCTATATTGGGGAAGAAGTAAACCTATCATTACCTGTAGATGATAAGATTATGGAATATATAGAATATATAGAAAACCACAAGAAATCCTCAGGAAAACTAATTAAAGCAATAAACCAGTTCAATAAAGTAGGTTACAAAATCAACAAACAAAAACCAGCAGTCTTCCTTTATGCAAGCAATCATCCTGAGGAGGAAGCAATTAAGAAAATCATCACATTTACAACTGCACCAAAAAAAAAAAAATTAAACATCTGGGAATAAACCTAACAAAGGAGGTGAACAACCTATGCAAGGAAAATTATAAAACACATCCAAAAAAAAAAAAAAAGAAATTTGGAAAGACATTTCCCTGCTCATGGAGCAGAAGAATCAACATTATGAAAATAGCCATTCTATCCAAAGCAATTTACAGATTCAATGCAATCCCAATTAAAATCCCAATGTTATTCTTCAAGGAAATGGAATTGAAATTCCTATGACCCACAAAACCCCAAGTAGAAAAAGTGCTACTCGCTAAAAAGGAAAAATGGATTATTACACTCCCAGACTTCAATTATACTACAAAGACACAACAATAAAAACAGCAAGGAATCACAACAAAAACAGACACACAGACTAGTGGGACTGAACTGAAAGTCCATAAATAAAACAACACATATGTGGGTCAAGAAATCTACGACAGGAGGAAAGAGTATACACAGGAACAACGAAAGTATCTTCAGTAAATGATGCTGGGAAGTTGAACACAGCACAAGAATGAAACTTGATTACTTTCTCACACCATAAATAAAAATCAACTGAAAATGGATGAAAGACTTGGATGTAAGACCTGAAAAGATAGAAAAAAAAAAAAAAAAGGAAGAAAACAAAGGCAAAATACTCCATGATATAAACTTCAGAAACACCTTTGAGGACACATATCCAGAAGCAGGAACACAAAGGAGAATATAAACAGCTGGGGCTGCATCAAACTAAAAGGCTTCTGTACAGCAAGAGAGGCAACCAAAACAAAGAGAAAATATCTGCAAACCACCTGACAAGGGACTGTTATCAAAGATCTATAAAGAGCTCCCACAATGCAACAAAAACAAAGCAAATAACCCAATCAAAAATGGACAAATGAGCTAAAGAGATACTTCTCCAAAGAAAAAGTGCAAATAAAATTATCAGGGAAATACAAATCAAAACCACAATGAGATACCACACCTCACAACTGTGAGAAAGACCCATGTTAAAAAAGAATGTATTCAGAAACACAGTAAAATAGGAACCCTTTACACTGCTAGTGTGAATGTAAACTGGTCAAGTCACTATGAAAAGATATACTGAGATTCCCCAAAACACTACAAATGGATCTACCATATAGGCCAGTGATTCCACCCTTAGAAAACTACCAAAAGGATACAAAAATACTAATTTGACAGGAAATTTGCACTCATAGCTATGTTTCATGTAATACCATTTACATATGGTAATATGTAATATGGTAATATGGTAATAAATTTACATGATATGGAAACAACAACGCTCAAAAATAAATGACTTGATCAAGAAGCTGTAGTATAATAATACAATGGAATATTGTTCACCAATCAAAAAATAAACTCATGCCATTTGAAGCAACATGAATGAAGCTGGAAGGGTTAATGCTAAGCAAAATAAGTCAAAGGATAAGGATAAATATTGGATGGCTTTACTTCTATGGGAATATAGAGAAACCAAACAAAGGGTTAGGAAAAAGACAAAACTTACAAGCTGACCACAAATCTGACCATCTTATGATGAACCGCAGTGGCTACAAGTGGTGAGAGAACTACAGAGACTACATATAAAGGAAAAAGTCAAATACTGTTTAAAAATTAACAATAATGCAAGAAAAAAATCATAATGAAAGAAAAAAATCATATTGAAAGAATCAAGGTAGGGAAGTTTACTGAATAACCCCATAGAAGACTATACCCACCAGAAGCCAACACTAAGTCTCAACATGCATGAGAAATAGATGTTTCTTGTGCTGAGACACTGAAATTTTGCAGTTATCAAAAGCAGTTAACCCACCACATTAAACACACTGACCTGGGAAGCATGGATCTTGTTGAAAGTATTTACTGTTTAAATTCCTGATTTCACATAGTTTTAAATATCATCATTTATAGTTAGCTTTGTTATTATGACACTTCTCTATAAACTAATTCAACTATTTAACAGAGAAAAAGAGAGACAAGTCTCTGGTGCTGAAGCTCAATAAAATCATATGCAACTCAATCAATAGAAATATAGATAAAATACAAATATTTAAACAAAAACCTATTGGTAATGCTCACTTATACACAATTGACCTAAGAGTGTCCAGAGAAGGAATGTTGAGTATTAAAATGCAGAGCAATATATTTTGTCTCAAATGAAATTTGACAATCATTAGAAACCAAATGGCCCAAGAAATAAAACCACAAACTTCTAAACTCCAATCTAGCAAGGAAAAAAGTAGCCATAATTATAGCATAAAAGAAAAACTTCATTCTAAACCCTTTAGTGCCTAACCTCTATACAATTATTTCAGATGATGTCTGAGATTTTCTATTTTTTTTTCTATATTTTCTTTTTGAGTAGCATAAAAGGAACTGGATCTGTAAGATATAAAAGCACTTTTTAATTTGCCTCTACAACACAATGGACAAACAGATTATAAGTTACAGAAATTTTAATTACAGTTCAGGTATCATTATCACTGATCAGTCTTGTAACCATTCATAATTACAATGCCAACTTTTGAAAATAAGTAACAATTTAATAAGCTTCCTCCCTAGGATACCTCAAAGAATAATTCAAATTTTAATAAAGGCTTTGGAAACAATGTTGTTTGCAGTATGTAATTAAAATCAGAACAGAGGTAAATGCAGAGTTTGGCAGTTTCTAGTTTTTCAATTTGAAACACATACACAAGATAATCAACGCTAAAAGATGTATAAGCACAGGAAAGAATTACTATAAATAACAAAGACATGTAAATATATAGCAAATATTCATATACTATGGGCAATGAAAAAATGTTTTAGTTCTGCACAGTTGTTTATAAAACAGGTATCTGTTTCTACTGAAAATGGACACACAGCTTATATTGAAAAATTATAATCTTCCTCCCCAAATTAAGATCTTAATTTTTAAGATATGAAAACCAAGTCTGTTTCTCTTTATATAAACTGTACAATAACCTCACTTAGGTTGATATAAACCTAAGTTTATATCACATGAGAATAAACCTAAGTTTATATGACATGAGAATAAATTGCCACTATTCTGATTAACAACCCTCCCCGCACCACCACCGTTTGGACTAGATACTTCATTTCCTTGAACACGGAGCCCTCTATGCACAATGGGGACTAATTTAAATACACTAGCCTCTCCAGAAGTATTAATTCTATACTGAGAGGAAAAGACTACAGCCCAGCAAAGAGATACAAAGCCAATTCAGAGTTAAAGTCTGCATAGATAATAACTTAACACAAGACTGCATAACTCGAAGCAGGTAAAAAAACAAAAATAACTACCTCATGTACAAAATTTGAAGGGCTGGAAAAATGTCGTGTCAGTAGGATAAAATGACTCAGACCAAGTTTTTTAAATTACACAGCAATGACAGTAATTTGGTTCTAATATGGCCACAAAACACATGACACATTCAGTCAAAGAAAAAATATTTGTTGAGTATCTACTACACCTAGGAGTATATTCACCTAATTGTAGTGTCATGCACTTACATGACAAGACACAATCACCCAGATTTGAATTCACATCAGTTACATCAATCTTTTTATTGTAATATAATTTCGCTGAACTGCTTATGAGTACACAATAGATAACAGAATTCAACAAGGCACTTCTGTGAAATGAACTAAAATGGCACTGCTGCAGCACAGTAGTAAGATCTTAAGCATGTGCTAGAAGACAATCCCATACAGCATTCAAGTGCTAGAAGACAGAAGTACTCAAAGAGGTGAAACGTAAAGAAAATGCCTGTTGGAGAGAAGACAGTGAGTGAACAGTTTCTCCAGGACTACACCTTTTTAAAAGATGATTTGACAAAGCCCTCACCCCTATGGGGCATGACTGTGTACAAGCCACCATGCTGTCTGGTTTCTGCCCACATACAGTTTATCGTTAGCAAAACAACTGGCCTCTGCCCTCTCAAGCTCTCTGAGAGCAGGAATTCCATCACTTTAAACACACTATTAGACCACTATTAGAACAATTCCTAGTAGACATTAGACCACTATTAGAACAATTCCTAGTAGACATTCAAATATTTGTGATCCAAATGAAAAGACATGTGGCAAAAAACTAAAGGAGCACTATATGAAACACTGCAAAAGTTTGAGAATATAAAATACAACCAAAGATATTTCAAGACCATAGCTCCAGGAAGGAGGTGAGAGCAATTCATGGAAAATAACAGAAGTAGAAAGTAGAAAAATGCTCTAAAAATGATGCTGAGCTTAGAGTCAGGCCCAGCTCTAGTAGACCGAAAAAATTATGAAAATGCCCTGGGCAGTATAAAGTAAGAAAAAAAAGTCGAGGAAGAAAAGTGTCAAACTCAAGAGGAACATCCAGGGAGTAAGAAACAGAACAGACTTGGCTCCATATGGAGAGTGAAATCTGAGTATGGAAAATTGCTCTAATCTCAGGATATCTATTTAAGATAGGAGGAAAGACTCTGATACAAAGAGAATAAAACCTCCCCTGAGGTAAGAAGCAGAGAATAGAATAACAGGAGGAAGCAGTCCCTCAGATAAGGGACAGTCAGACAGAATCCATCTCCAGCGAACAACCAGACCTAGAAGAAAGCAGTCACACCTGGAGGAACCCACTCTGAGAAATAGCAATCAATCATAAGAAGAGCATAGCTTTTAAGGAAGGAAGGAAGCATGCCTTTAAAGTTTAATAAAATAAAATCCATGTTAAAAGAAAAAAAACCTCACCCTCCACCAGATGATCCTCTGGTGGTGATGACCCTCCACCAAATGACCCTTCTCTCCTCTTCATAATTAGGTTTTAGAGAGAGCAGCCTATCCTGATTGGCTTCCCTTTCCTGGTGCCATTCAATCTACGACAAAAAGGCTCCCAAGAGACTCATCTTATCAAAACTAGTAATTATATCCTAGGGCAAAATTCGATGGAAACTATAGAACCCTCATAACTGGATCTCTTTAGTACTTTTTCCTTGGTTCTTTCCCTCTTGGTGCTCAAATGTCTTTGTTTAAAAATAAAAGTTTTTCCCCCTTTGCCCACTAACCCTTCACTCTCACCACCAAATTTCAGTTGTCTACACATTCTCTCCAGTTGTCAGCTCTCAACTATTTAGCCTATTCCCATCACTGCCATTTCTTGTATTATCAGTGACCTTCTATTACCCTTTCTCATCCTGAGGTTTCTTGAAACATGGCTTCCAGGGCACCATCCAAGTCCCCACCCTTCTCCTCTTCAGTCTTAATGTGGGAGCCTACTCTCCTCTAGAGCACTCTGCAGATCACACTATCTACACCTCCCATCCCCTTTTCTCATGGTCTATCTGCTTCCTGAATAGCCATGTACTCCACAGCCTCCGGCAGCAAATGCAGGCAAAAGCAAAGGTTCCCAGAACTACTCCTGTTCACTACATACTTGGTGTCTGAGAATAAAAAAGATCTACTGAGTAATGGAATTATTAGACAAGTTCAAATAATGTATTTACTTAACCTGTGAGAGTTTACTACCTATTTGAAAAATACACGTTTCAACTGAGAGAAAATAGGTATCTTTGTTTCATTCTTTAAATCACACAAATTTACTATATGCATCAGTTCATCACCTCATAACTTCTCTAGCCTTGACTGGATACACAGCCTCACTTCTTGCTCCACACTGGTTTTCCTAAGGAACAGCAACCACTGACAACCCATCTTTACAACCCATTGTTTCCTACTTTGAGCTAGTAGTTTCCACAGGGTTAGACAGCTACAACCACTGCATTCCCTTCAACAATTTAACATCCCAGCCACCCACTGAGTTTACATCAGCAAGCAGTTTGCATCTCAGCAAGCAGTTTGTTAACTATGGTGCTAAGAACTCTGGAATGTGTATCTTTAGTCCAGACATCTCTTGATACCCATGAACACTATATCTTATAGCCAACTAAAACTGACTGAGCCAAGTGTAATCTATCATTTTTTCCCAAAAATGCCTGCTAGTCTCCCTTCTCCTTCTTAAGAATGGCACCATCATTTAGGGACCTATCCACCCAGATAGACTGCCGGAACATCTCTTAACTAACCCACACACACCAACCACCATGACCACCATCATCACCATCACCAGCAACAATCACAAGGAACTCACACAACTAAACAATAGCAAAACAAAAAGCCCAATCAAAAAATGGGGAGAAATACTAGAAAGACACTTCTCCAAAGAGGAAATACAAATGGCCAACAGGCACATGAAAAATTGCTCAATGTCACTAGCAATAAGGGAAATGCAAATCAAAACCACAAAGAGATACCACCTTACACCAGTAAGAATGGCCCACATCCAAAAAACGGGCAACAAGGATTGCAGGCGAGGATGTGGAGAAAAAGGAACACTACTACACTGCTGGGGGGAATGTAAACTAATCCAACCACTATGGAAAGCTGTGTGGAGGACCCTCAAGTTAATGAAAATGGAACTACCATTTGACCCAGCAATTGCTCTCTTGGGAATCTACCCAAAGGAGACCTCAATGTGGGTACAAAGGGACACCTGTGCTCGGATGTTTACTGCAGCACAATTTATAATTGCAAGGTCATGAAAGCAACCTAAATGCCCCAAAATAGATGAATGGATGAAAAAAATGGTATATATACACAATGGAATATTACTCATCAATTAAAAATGACAAATTCGACTATTTTATAACAACATGGATGTACTTAGAAGAAATCATATTAGCAGAAACAAGTCATAAAGAAAAAGACAGAAACCAAATGTTTTACTAATATATGGGATATAGTGAAAAAATAAACAAAAGACTTGAGGAAAAGTCAAAAGCTAAGCACCAAACTGAAGTGCACAACTTTGAGCAGCAGGGAAGGGGGGGGATGAAGGGGAGGGAGTAGGGGGGTAAACCCCTGGGTTTACAATGTTGTGAAATTTATATATAAATAAATTTTCAAAAATAAAAAAATAAATAAAAAACAAGTCTGAACAACTCCTCCTCAAATTTCCCTCCTCATTCTGGTCGTTTCTACCTACTTTCCAATGGTAAATTTGATCATGCCTTTCTTTGGCTTGGAGTTCTTCGAGCATTTCCTACTGCCCGCAGGAGCCTATATTTCTTTTAACAAACTCCACATGCCTACATGGCATAGACAGTGAATTACTTTCATTTCATTTCTTACCACATATCCACCCTTGCACTCTACAGCAGTATCATTCTTTGGCTTATCTCAGCTGTCTGGTTTATACCTAAACTTCGGTTCATAGTCATTCTCTGAGCTTCTGAATTCAGAGACTTTCCTTTCAGAAAGCCTATCACACACTGGAGCCAATGGTTACAAGTGTCTGAGAACAGAGCTGGACAGTAAGCTCACCTGGGGCTGACAGAAGTATCTGGCCTTATTTATCCTTCTTGCCCCAGCACATATTATAAATGCTGAAGTGAAATGAATGGATTAGATTATGCATGGGAAGCTCCTATGTCACTCTCTGCTCACTACCTCTATCATAGCACTTACTACACTGTACTGAAACTGTTTATCTCAGTAAACTATCAACATCTTGAGTGCTCCATTTCGCATTTTTGCAATGCCAGTGATTAAAACAGTGCTTGTACTTAGCAGGCAATCACTAAATGGCTGCTGAATTAAAAAGGTCATTGAAAAAATGTGGAAGACTACACCCCATACTATTAACTGTGGCTCCCTCTGGAGAAACAGGATTAGGGTTTCAAAAAGGGGAAAAGGGAATTGAGACTTTAACTCCATCTATTTCATGCTGACATCAAACCTGCTTTGCAACATTACTATTTCTGTATTACCAGTTTGTACTATTCCTGCATTATCTGCATAAAATTGGGTGACAGGTCTTTAATAAACCAACAGCCCTGCTGAAGAATGCAAACTGCAAGCAACATTTGGTTTCTAATGTCCAAGAGTGGGTTTGAAGGAAAGTTGGCCTTAAAGAGGCAAATAAGTTAGTTAAAGGGGAGAGGAGGGCGAAGACTGAGAAGAGCAGTTGAGCAGTTGAGGTCAGTCCAGCAACACAGAAGCAACCCAGACAAAGTAAGGAATGAAGCAGTCTATCAGTGGGAAACACAATCTGAGTACTGGAGACAAAGTTCTTGGAACTCTAAAAGAAGGCCACTAGTTAGCACTGGGCCACTTGCACCAACAATTCTTTTAACACTTAAAATAGGTAACTGTTTTAACTGAAACATTCCAATAACCAAAAGTTACCTGCCATAGGCAGTTTTCTATGGGTAGTATAAGGTATGCCTGTAAGACACACTGAGAATATATGGCATGACACTTGCAAAGTGTACCACTCATCCTTATTTTCAGAATGTTTACGGACAGTGCAGCACAACCCAACTATTAGGTCATACATTTCAAGCAAAGAGATAAAGCGATGCCATAAGTCAACTTTGTGTTAGAACCTGCAAATACAGAAACAATTAGATAGCACAAGAACAGATATCTCACTCTTTTAAGTGAAAACAGACATAGATCAAACCGTAAATATTTAAAATCAATCAAACTTTCTAGTCTATTAAGTTCTGAACATCTGGAAAGACAAAAGTTTCATGAATATAAATTGTGAAGACCTTCACAATGAAGAAATATGAGTTTGAAGTTGAAGCTATTAGAAAGGAGAGGGCAGATACACAAAGAGAACCGCCTATGGGAAAGGTCAAACCCAGCTTTCTTTTGTTTAACCTCTCAAGCAGATAAAGAACTGGCTTTAAAGAATCACTGCATTGTTCACTGCTAAAAAAGTTGGGAAAAGAATAAAAAAAAAAAAAAGCAGCAGCAGCAGCCAATGTTCAATAGAACTTGCCCTAGAGGCAACTTTTTAAAAAGCCAATTACAACACTTTACACTTAATTTTTGATAGAGTAGCTGACATTTTAAGTTTTAGACAAACCTAATTTTCAAGATGCGAAATACTTTCAGTGGCTAGTCCCTCCCCTTATAAAAACTGAGAATTCTGAATCTAATTAAAATTTTGTAACCAATTATGTTTTGATTTGGACAACTTCAAAGCAAAAACTGGCCTTTTTAACTGTCAGTATTTAAAGACTCAAATATTATTGCTGGTAGTAAAATGCCAATGACCTCAATCCCCAAATGAAAAAGAACTCCTAGTGCTCCCAAAAGCAGCTAGGAGCATGGGTTCTTCCCACTAACCCCAAGCCCAAGGCTTAGTTTCTTAATGATTAAGAACTCTGCTCTCTGCCAGGAACGATCCCTTGCAGAAGGGCTAACCCAAAAAGAAATCGCCATTGCCCGCAAGGAGCAGAGGCCGGGAGCGAAAGGTTTTTCCACCCGCTGAAGCTCTGCCGCGGAGGAGGCGCCGCGGCCCCGGCCGCCGCACAGGGGAAGTCTCCGGGGGACCACGCGAGAGCGCTCAGCGGCTGCGGGGTGCGCAGACCGTTCCTCTAGCTCCGCAGCGCGCTACTCATCCGCAGCCCGACAGCCTTCCCAGGACACGGGAGAAGCGAGCAGCGGCGGCCGGGCGGTGCGTGGGGCCGCAGCTCCAGGGGGAGGGGGCACCAGGCGGGGGACCCCAAATCGCAGAGGAGAGAGGAGGAAGAAGTCCAGGCTGGAGACGGCCGGACACCGGGGCGACGGCCACGCAGGTGCTGGGCCAAACGCCGGAGAGGACACACGGAGCCGGGAAGGATGAGAAGGTCCAGGAGACAGGGCAGTCCCGGGCATCGTGCGTGGGGCGCGAGCCGAGGCCCGGGCGCCACCTGCGGCCGGGATGACGGGTGCCAGCCGCAGCCAGGGTGGCGCGCACCGGACAGCACCGGCGCTAGAGAGAGGGCCAGCGGCGGCGCGAGAGGAAAGGGCTGCCGGGCCATCCGCGACCGCGGGAAACCCCGGCCGGCGCGAGAGCCAACGAGGAGGAGAGAGCCGGGCTGCTGGGCAAGGCGCGGGGCCGCGCTGCGGCCCGTAGTGGGCCGCCGCTGTCCTCGGAGCGCGCCCGGCGCGATGCACCAACTTCACTTAGCCGTTAGGCAGCGGGGGCCCGGCCGGCGCCCACCCCTCCCCCGGGGCAGCCGCCCGATATCGGAGTCGGTGCCTGGGAAGGGTCTAAACCCGGGAGCCCGGCGGGCGGCAGTCTGCACTCACCGGTCCGCGGTTCCGCCGCCGGCGCCGGGGCTGTGCTCCGAGCTCCATGGTCCCGCCGCGCCGCGGCCGTCCGGCGCCCCCGCCCCGCACCACACCGCACGCAGCGGCGCCAGCGACGCCGCCTCCGGCCTGGCCGCGGCCACGGCCACGCCCCCTCCAGGCAGGGGGTCCGGCCGGAGCCAGAGGGGGGTTCAGCGCCTGCTCCACCAACCAGAGCCCGCTCTCAGGACCGCTTCACCAGGATTGGCGAGCGCCTCGGCCAATAGCAGAGCGGCAGGAGCGCGGAGCGTCGGCGTGGAGGGGGCGGAGGACTGCGGAGGAGGTGGCTCTCACCCTTCGTCCTCCTCCGGCTCAGGACGAGGCTTGGCCGGGTTCCTCCGGAGTGGAACGGAAGGGCTACTTTGGGCAGAGTTTATCAGAGGGGCTCTTGTTTCAGCTCTGCCTACACGTACCCACTGCAGTTCCTTTGAATTTCCACCTTTTCCCTATCCTTACCTGGGGTTGGAGGGCTCCTGGAAACGGAGGTCTTTCTACCTGTGTGTTGTCAGAGGTTCTTATAGGGTTGAGGATTGAGGCAACCCTGAGAGGCTGAGAGCCCTACCAAGGGTAGATTTTAGACCCTTCTCAAATCTGTTTATATTCTGCCTCCAAAATCTCATCCTCCTTAACAGATTTGGATTCCCTTTTTATTCACCCTATCTCCAACCTCCCCCCACTTCAGATATGAGAAAATTCACAACACCTATTGAGCAGAATATCTCTAACACCAACCAAAGGCCTGTCTTAAGGGAACATAACATGGTGATGACTCAGGGGTAAACTCACGAAGAGAGGAGGGGGAAAAAAACAAGAAAAGTCAAGCATGTTCTCCGAGAAAAAGGTTAACAACATCAAAACAAAATGTTCTCTTTGTTTCGCTTGCATGAAATAAGATGATTAAGTTGGAAAAAAATACAGGGGGAAAATTCAAAACTCAATACAGAGCGCAAGAAAAAAGATTTCAGATTGTTTTTGCTCCTCTCATTATCCACGTTTACTCCACCTGGTAACTGGTTCCTAATTTCTAACTTCAGCTGGTACCTGAAAGCTAGAAAACAGCAATTTTAACAATTTAAGCAAAGTTTGCAAACACCAGAAATGTACTCCTCTTCCAGTGTAATCTTGTTAACCTACATTAAAAGTTCTATTTTAAGATGACACATACTTAGTTTCTATACATGTCAACATAAAATATATTCAATGAAATAAGCAGGATTTTAGTAAATGGCACAATCCCCCGTATTTCAAATATTGATACTAACATGATAATTTTCTGCTGAATTCAAAGCTGAGTTGTCATTCAAATAAAAATGTCTTTCCTTCCTTTACATAGGAAATTCATTTTCTATTCTATATTTAGGTCATTGATTTAGAACTCAAAAATATGAAGATATAGGATACTGACAGTGGGTTTTCAGGGTAGATAATCATGTTTCATGGTGTTCTCTTCTGTGACAACCCCCCTTCCCTGAACTGCTGTTATACTTAGTCTGCACATATTAGCCCTTAATCAAACTCTCCAAAAGTGTTCAAGATATTTTCATATAATTGGGTCATATCTTTCAATTAGATACCATTTTCCATGAGAGTAAAGTCCTTATTTTATACTCCTGTTTCCTCCCCCACATAATGCCTAGCACAGTGCAGAACATGCAATAAATGTAACTCTATCCTTGGTGTTGTATTCATAACATATAGAAATTGTTTTAAATATTATAGTTCTGTCAACCAGTCCTTTAAATCATGTTGCCAACTTAGGATGTGAATTGGTTGCTTGTAACAGAAACTTGACTGAAATGCCTACCAAATAAAGAGGTGCTTCTTATTACAACTCAGAGTCCACAACATCTTAATGGTATCATTGTGTTTTAGGCTCCTTCTACCCATTGGTTTTTCTGCTCTTGATTTGTGACTTTGTCTTCATCCTCACAAGATGACTTATCCCTTTCAAGGCATTGCATTACATTCTGGAAGATAATAGGAGGACAAGTTAAAGGGGATCAAAGAAGCCAACCCCAACTGAGTCTGCCCCCACTAAATTATCTCTCAGATCAACTCCAAATTACACTCTCTGTTTACTTCTTATTAGTCAAACATATGTGCCATTGACCCTTTCCCATAACTGCAAAGGGATCTGAAACACTAAACATTTTAAGCTGGGGTACTTGTGTGTACAGTAATGACAGGGTTCTGTTAGCAAGGGAGAGAGGGAATGCAGTTTCTGTCATAGTTGCCTGAAAAATGAAGACATGATTGAACCTCACTCTGTTTACTCCTGAGATGTCCAATTTAAAAACAAAGGCCATTCAAATCTCAATAAGAAAATAAGAAAAATAAGAAAACCAACTTAAAGATGAGTGAAATATCTGAACAAATACTTCACCAAAATATAAATGACAATATAGATGACAAGAATATGTCAATATCTTATGTCATTAGAACTGTAAATTAAAGCAACAATGAAATACCATAATGTATCTACAAGCATGACTGAAGTAATAAAAACTAGCAATACCAAATGCTGACAAATACGTAGAAAAACAAGAACTCTCACTGCTGGGGGGAAATGTGAAATGGTACAGCCACTTTGGCAGACAGTGTGGCAGTTTTCCTTAGAGATAATCATAGACTTACCACACGATCTAGCAATTGTGCTCAACTGAGCACACAAAAGCCTACTTCTAAATATTTATAATCACCTAACTGAGAAGTATCCAAGATGTCCTTCAGTAGGCTAATGGATAAAGAAACTGTGGGGGCATTGGGGGAGGGGGGCTGATCTAACCATTTATAGTGAAAATGTTTAATATAGAAGAAAAATTGAATTATAATGAGAACACAGAGATTCCTCACAATGTCATCTATTAAGTCATCTTCCTGGAAACTGACTAAAAAAATGACATATAACAAAACCATTTCTACGATAAGCTAATCGATATAAACCAGTCAAGTGTCTATTACAATTCCTTGTCATAAAAAGATCACCAAACTTCTAAATAAAGACCCTAAGACTTGTACTGTGAACCATTTATTTTTGTTCATTCAATTATTTTTCAACGCACTTATTCCACTGTAGGGTCTCAGATGGTCAGAGCCTATTCTGGCAGCTCAGGGCACAAGGTGGGAACCTTACCTGGACAGGGGACCCTTCCATTGAAAGAAAGACACACTCACTTAGATTGGAACAACTGCCACATGCCAACAAACAATGAACAACATATGCACATCTTTGGGGTTGGGAGAAGACTGGGGTCCCTGAAGAAAACCCACACAGGCATGAGGAGACCATGCAAATGCCACATAGTGTCCTGATCTAGGGATCTTTTCCTTCTCATCAATGTTACAATGAAATCTTATTTAAAGACTACCATATACTTTTTACCCAGATTCACCAATTGTCTATGCATTGCCACATTTGCTTCTTCATTCATCATCAGAATCTCCTTGACATCCTCTCACTCTCCTCTCTCATTCTTCCCCACATACATACTCATGTACAAACATGATTTTTTAATTCAATCACCTGAAGGCATATTGCAAACACTAAGACATAGTATCCTAAATAATTCTGCACATTTCTCCAAGAACAAGGATGTCTTGATTGTATAGTATATCAGAAACAAGCAGAGCCTATAAAATACAATCACAGGGACTAGGTACTAACTACTCAAAGCTTCATCACTCCCTTTTTGTTTTATGAGTATTTGTCCAACTCTAAATCCAGTGCGCCTATCCCCATGAATCAGTATCATGTTGAAGCAGTGAAATTACATTTGAGAGCAAGGGAGGTGGTGCCGCAGCATCTTGCTAGAGAATTCTGATGAGGCCATCAGTCACCACCTTCTGGACAGTGAGCAGTAGGAGTGATGCTTTCAGTCCCAGCCCCACAAGCAAGCTGAAGGCCTGCTGTCAAGTGTTATTATGACAAGGGAACAAATTCTAAAGCATATTCCTAATCGAATCTTCACAAGCATAATTTTAAAAAACTCTAAAAAACTCTTTTTTCCTCTTTACCCTGTCTGATAAAAATCTGGGATAAATTCTCCAAATTAAAGTGTAGACAATTTCAGTGACATTCTTACTTTGAATCTGATAAATATGATAGTGATGACACAGAAACTTTTCAAGACACTTTATAAATGAGATACTTGCCCAGTGATTTGCTTAAGTTCTCTTTCATCATTACCAAGTCTTTAGTGGAAAAACAATTGTCATTCTTCTACTTAATAGCATGTCATCTTACATAAAAATCACAAACTGTTCTGCATTAGAAACTGAGTTTAGTCTCATTTGGGGATAGTTAAAGAACAAAGTGTGGTTACTAATTAAAAGAATATAATTAAAATATATAAGAAATCAAATTATAAAAGCATAATAATTGTCATCGTTTTTGACATGTTCATTTGTACTTGTTCACAGAATGAAGTGAAATAATGACTAAAGATACCTCAGTTCTCAAGAATTAATTTAGTTTCATACATAAATCTTTATAAACACACTTCACTTACTCTAACTTTCTTTGAAGGGTATTATCTATTTTTATCTTGAAACTAGCATGAAATAAATACACACATCCACATAACCACCTCTCATAAGAGTAAAATCTTCCTTGGAAACATGAGGAACTTTATCTCAAACCTGAATATTAGATCAATTATCTCATGATCACAAAATACTATTTTATATTAATCTTACTTTAAAGTGAGGAGAATTATAGGGCAATAAAAATAACTAATATTTATTGAGAATTTACCAATCACAGATGGCATAGTGCTATATTTTACACTCATGACATCTATTAGATGCATGGTATTAAGCCCATTTTACCGATAAGACACAGAAAAATTATATTATTTACCCAGGATGAGACAGTCAAGAATCAGTGATATTTTCATGGGAAAGATATGTCTTGAGCGACAGCCATAAAAGTAGCTATGCAAGGCAGTAGGACAATTGTGTGTGATGGGGGTGCCACCACCCAAGATGTGATCATTGCTGTTACCTTCTGTGCTGTGATGACACTTCTGACACATGTCCCTTGACTTCATTCCTCTTTAGTTTCCTTTACTATGGCCAATTTTTAAAATACATCTGATTGCTTCTCTCCCCTAATCAAAAACCTTCAGAGGTTTTCATTTTCCATAAGTCAAACAAAACTCTTAATAATTATCCAACTGAAGTATCCTCATCACTCAGGTTCTCCTGTGATACCGAAATGTTCTGTCTGAATGTCCTTCTTGAACTTCTTCACCTGAAAAGCTCACCTTACACAACAAGCTCAAATGTCATCTCTCTCTGGAAACTCCCTGAGCATAGTTATTCACATCCTGCCCTGCATTCGCCCTGTTCTCCTCCCTATGGATTTCCTACCAGAGTAATTCCTTTCATTGTCTCCCACCATACAGAGGGCAGAGAATATTGCTTATTCATCTTGAGTCCATAACCCCTAACACATGGTAGGCATTTAGTTAACATTTGTTGGATATATTTTCATGATATTTTAGGGATAACTAAAATTGAAGCCATCCAAATAGGACCTAAAGACAGAAATTTCCATAGTGAGCATGTGGAAACAGGCTGTGAGCCCCCATGAAGGCCATGAAGCTAATGGCCACAACATCAGGAAATTCTGAGAGAACCTTGTGGCTATTAGCCTGGAAGTATGCACAGTTCCAGGCAAGCTGATCTTTGCATGCTGTCTATTCCCACACTGCCCAGTTCTACCAAATATTTGTCAATTTTTCTTTATACTCATCCAATAGACATACAGTCCTGACCTTGCAGGGGGGAGGGAAATTGCCTGGATCTGAACTTACTTGGCTGTTGAATGTGTTACCAAAACATATGCCCAGATCATATTTAGACGCCATTCATAGTCTGCTAATTCTGGGCTCCAAGACGTTGGATAAAGTAGAAATAGCAAGAGCTCTAAAATTAAGCCACTCAGGGCTTACTGGTATATCTGCTACTTACTTAGGAAAGTAGCTTAATGTCTCTTTCATGCAAAATTAGCATAAAAGTGGTTGCACAGTTGTCAGTGTTTGGGGAATATTTATTACTCCTTTTCTTTACTCCTCTCCTTTCCCAGACTACAAATGTTGGTTTATTAGATCCATTCTCTTCATACCCAAAGGAAATCTGTTTTAAGTTAGTATTTTATAAAACACACACACAGAAGAATTGCCCTGAAAATGAATAAACCAAAGTTAACAAAGTAAAATCAGATTCACTGCACAGATTTAAGCAATAAGTTGGCTATAGGATGGTGTTTTAATAACCAATTAAAAAAAGAAATCAAACTCCAGCCTGATGTCACTGAGGTCAATAATCTTGTGCCAGATCCATATAGACCTCCTTTAACTTGTCATTCCCTTCTGAAACCTATGCTGTCTTTAGATTCACATACACCTCATTCAACTTATTCTCATGTGGTTACAAAAATTGAAGAGCAATTGTTCCAAATTCAGTTATTAAACTACAGAGTCTCATTTTATTGCTTGGGTTATTACTGCTCCTAATTTGCTCCTGAAAGAAAGAGACAATACTCTCTTGCAATGCATAGTCTGCAAATTGCCCAGGATAGCTTTTCTCTCTGTGTTATGATGAGGTAGAGTTATATAAGCCACCCGAGCTTTGACAAGAAGGAAATAACTCCTACACTGATGCTTTCTGAAGAACTTGCCTTCATTATCAGATGTTCCCCTTAACCACCAGGGGCTGGTTTTTTGTTTTTTTTTTTTTTTTTTTTTTTTTTTTGCCAGTTCACCATTCCAAATTCATTCATATGTGAGTTGTTTATGCAATGACTTTTCCTATAAAACGTAAATATCTTAACATGTTTTTGTGTTTTTTAAATGTTATTTTTTCTTAGAAAAGTCCTTGAATATAGGATATTTGACAGATGAGTCACCTAATATATCATGAAGTTAGATGACTTCTCTGAGGTCACAGAGAATTTGTAACACCAGATTTCCTGATTGTCTTAGTGCCCAGTCTGCAACATTCTTGATGGAGAAGTCTGTGTTTTATTCATCTTTGGGATTCCCAAGTCATACCCACCAGCACAAGGATTAACCATAGTTTTTCAGTTAGGACAAAGCATTATTAATATTCAATAAAGAGGCAAATGGAGTTGCAATGTACCCTGGAGAATGTCCTGCTAAGTACCAAGTCTCATCCTATCAAGGAGCATCCCTACAGTCATGTGATCAGATACAAAAATGCCAAGTCAAGAAAATTAGTAGGTTCTAGAGAAGTGGATTATAAACTAAGTTTCATGGAAACATCACAGAAATGGACAATATATCTAAGTGAAAGCTTGGGAGAAGTTAAGATTTAAGTTGTGCTATTTAGGTAGATGCTATCTTGACAAACAGAGAAAGCTGAAGAAGGACACTGCACCAATGGCTTAGTTGTGGGCTCTTGGATTGTTGGGGAAATGCTGGAAGGGATTGTGGAGATGCAGGAAGGGAAGGTTAGGGTTTAACTGTGGAGGATCACAAATGTCTTCCTAGAAATTTCAGATAATATTGCATAGACTGCAAGGAGCTCCTGGACGTAGTTACTCCTTGAACAAAGTGTTTTAAGTCGTTAAGCTGAACCTAGCTCTTGAGAGCAGGAGAAAAAAAGAGCACAGCATGTTTGGTGACAATGTCTATCATCTGGGCAGAGTGAATTGGAGAAGAGAGATGAGAGGCAAAGAGAAATGCTATCAAGTTCTCATAATAAATGACAGATTAAGTGACAAAGAGAATGGAAAGAATGGAGCAGATGTGGGTTACGTTATAGGGCAAGATCCATGGGACTCAGTGAATGACTAGAAGAGGGCAAGGAGATTAAAATGTCAGAGATTATTTCACAGTTTCAGGCTTCTAGGGAGGAGCATGAGAGTGTTAGTACAGAAAGGGTATCCTGGGGAAAGACCATGTATGAAAGAAAACATCTGGAGTTTCATGGAATGCTAAGGAGTTAGAATATGAAAACCTGAACTTTCTCTTTACAAAGCTGAACATAAGGTCAGTCCTTATCAAACCAAATGATTTATTATGATGTCTGTGAATGACATCTTGTTCTCCAGGAGAACCCAAGCAATTTTAGGTAATTGGCATTGACATTCATGCACAATTAACTGAGGAGATCACAATTTACATAGAATATATTAATTCATCCAAATAAAGGCCCATGCTTCTAAAAAGTGCTTTCAATTTCATATTTGGCCTCTTATCTCACTGTGTATGGTCAAGTGTCCAGAGAACTTTTGTTTTTGTTTCTTTTTCCAATTTTCTCACTTAATGGAAATGTTCAAAGAATTTTAAGTCAGACTTCAAGGAACTCAGAGCCTGGTGGAAAAAAAACAAGAGAAACAGAGTACTAATGTTAGGATATACATTATTCTAGAAGGTCCTATGAGAGCAAGGCAATGCATCTTAAGTGGAAAAACAGGACAGAAGGAAACTGATCGCAGAAGTCATCTCCGGGAAGTGATTCAGACTCCTAAAGAACAAACAAATCAGTGAAAATCAAGCAATGATCTGAAGGTACTTCTACATAGAAGACACATCCAAAGAAGACACATGGGTGAGTGGATGGATGGATATGTGGATAGATGTGTGGGATCATGCAAGCAGAAAGGCAGGATGTCTTTCTATGTTATCACATTTTTTCAAAATGAAAATCAAAACAGCAATGAACCATCACCTCACTACTGTAAGAATGGTTATTATTCAAAAAACAAAGAATTGGAATTGGGAAAGGAGAAGAAGGGAACACTTATACATTGTTGGTCACACTATAAATTGATGCAGTGATTTTGGAAAGCAGTGTGATTATTCCTAAAACAATTAAAAATAGAAATGTTGTATTATTATTCCATTCCTTGGTATTTGCCTGAAGCATACAAAAACATTAATATACAGAAAGAGACATATCCCCATCTTTATTATAACACTATTTACACTAGTCAAGAACAAGAAGAAACTCAAGTGATCAGCAACAGACAACTGGATAATGAAGAGACAGTATATGCATACTAAGACATCTGTTAAAAGATGCTGCCATTTGTAGCAAAGTGAATGGACTTAGAAGAAATTACATTTATACAGAGAAGACAAACTATATTCTTTCACATATATAGTATACAAAGAAAACAAGCAGGTAAACAACCAAAAAATACCCCAACTTTTGGATTATAAACCCACATAATGCTTACCAGATGTGAAGAGAGTGAAGGTATAAATCAAGAAATGGGGACAATGGTATGGAGAGGGTACACCTGGATTCTCAGTGGAGACCTCTGTTGTATATGCACATGTGCATTCTCAGTGGACTCAAGACTTGTGAAACAGCATAACACAATGTAATATCAATTTTTAAAAAAAGAGCTAAAATTTACCTTGTATTTTTGTATCTATTCATAACATTACTCACTCCTTTCTCTCACATTCCCAGCTCCTCCTGACAGCTGTATTACCTGGCAAAACAGTTCCTAGGTGTCTCTGCAGGGAATTCCCTCCCAACTCTGGCTTATGATGTGTGTCTCTCAAATTATAATATTGGGTACTGGAATAGAGAAGTTACACATAGGCTTGCTTTCATGATCCCACACCTCCATCCACACATCCATCCTTCCACCCACCCACTCATCCACCTAGTTGCCTAAGTCCTTCCCTCCTTCCCTCTATAGGAGAAATATTTTAGATCTTGGGTAGAAATGGGGCCAAAGAGCACTGGTTTCTTATTTTGTGCTTGATCCCATACACTTTTTCTTCTTCCTATGTTATCCTTTTCCTCCCTTTTAGCCTCTTTCTTTTTTCTGTAATAGGACTTATTTTTTTCTCCATTTTGACCACTTTATAAAAAAGTTTATCTATTCCTTTCCTCTTCCAGCCTATTTTTGTAGAGCTGATTGACCTACTGACAAAGACACCCCAGAGCAGTATGAAATAGCCTAAGAAGGTTAAAAAGCAATATGGAGGGGGGCAGTAAAAGTGGCAAGAATCAGAAATTAAAAAGATTAATGGAAGACTTCCTCTTTGCAGAGATTTTCAATTGGTTATTTCATTCATAATAATCCATGAGAGATTTATTGTCCTCAGTTTTTACAAGTGAAGAACTGCAACAGAGAAATACATCAAAGTTACATGGAGAACCATTGGAATTAGAGATTCAGAGTATGTAAGGGGAGAGAAACAAAGTCAAAGAAATACAGGATGGGCTGAGGGGTCATTCTTTAGGTTCTCTTGAGTGGCTCTACTGAGACAAAGCAGCCGTTTCCATAGCTTACCTGTGCTGGTCTACTCTCTTCCCTTCCTGATCCTCCTCCATAGCCAAGACACTGACCTTGGAAAACTACATCACCACATGGTTGCAACAAGAGAGGAAAGGCAGTTAGAGCAGGCAGCTTGTTTACTCACTCCAACATCTCACTCAATGGCTACTGTTTCCACCCAGCTACCTCTGTTCCATAGCTCCAGCTCAAAGGGTTCCATAACACTGATCCCTCCCTTGACACCCACTCAAGCTATGCTACCAACCTTTGTCACACCATCCCTGGGACAATCAGCCTTACCCACACATGCATGAATCTTCTCTGCATTAAACTCTCTTCAGTAGCACACTTGGAGTGTACCATCTACCTCTAACAGTGTGCTTTCTGTTCCTATCCTCTCTCCTGCCCAAATAAGTACCATGCAATTAATGTCACTGCAAATATGTCCAGAAGTGATTGAGCCTCTATATGAGTTTGCATGAACTCCCCTAACAAAGTCTCACAGACCGGGTGGTCAAAAAACTGCAAATATAATTCCTGAGGTCTCTTTCTTTAGCTTGTAGTTCTCTCTCTTTACCTTTTCCCTGTGTCTTCACATTGCTGCCTTAACCTCTTCTTTTAAGGACCCAGTCATACTGGGTCCACCAAAAGGGCCTCATTTTGACTTAATCAGCACTGTGAAAGCCTTATCTCCTAATACAGATACATTTGAGGCACTGGGGTTTAGGACTTCAACATATGACATTTAGAGGGACACAGTTCAGCCCACCAACTAATAAAATCTACCCGAAGAGCATGGCTATAATATATGCTATACTAACACAGAGTCTTCTAGTCTTGTACCTGGCCCAGTTCATAGAAAAGATATATCACAATTCTTCTTGTAAGACCCTTGAAATGACAGATGCTATGAAGAAGAAGGTAATGAGAAAGCGTATCCCTGCCTCTGAAAACAAATAAATTGGGGGATGGGGATAATACAAATCCACACCACCAGATCTAGAATCATTGTTTCTTTAAGGATGAACAGGCCTTTGTGTCAATAACAATTGCTGGGATTTTAGAGATTGATTCTTGCAGGTTCAAATATAGCTACGGTTAATGACTTATAGATTATTACAGTAAAGCTCTGCTAAAAGCAGTTCTCCACTCGATTGCCAGTGGAAACTGGAAGAGGTCGAGTTAGGCAGGTTGGGAAAACTAGCAGTGCCCCCAATTGTCATGCTATTCCATTGTTTGAAAGGTAGAAACCCTTTAGTCAAACGCCACAAATCCTATGGCTATAGATATCTGAAAGTGAGAAGGGTTCATTTCCCTACACCCCATGAAGACAATGAGAGCCCTGGCACTGGAAAATATGCTAGTTCAGTCTGTCCCCTCTTCCCACATTTGTCTCCTCATCCTCTTCTCTTTCTTTTCCTAGAATTATGTCTTTAGATCTAACATTTAAGAGCCCACTCATCTATTAATCTCCCCACATCATGCCGACGTATATAGTTATAGTACTACTTCGCTTTTAATGATTCAAAATGGAATAATTTTCCCTTATAAAATGACTCCCATTGTGTTTTTTAAATTATAAATGAAAGCTAAAAGTCTCTCTGAATCAATATACAGAACATTTTCATTCCCAATAATGTTGACCATCTTGAGCCACATTGTTTCCCAGTTTGAAAGTTTTGTTTTCAAGCTAGGTCAACATGCAATCATGTCTCCATCCATCTGTGTACTTAACTCCCTTGTACAGAGCAGGGTCCCACCAGTCAAGAAGACAAGCAGGAATACTTCTGGATAAAGACCCAGGGATAAAATCTGGGACAGACTCATTCCCACCACTTCCACATTACCCAACTGTATGCTGCCGGAAAATGCTTTAAAGAAGTTGGGTTCAACCTTTCAATATGGGACATGAACGGGACATAATGTCCCCAAGCCTTACACCACCATCTATTTTAATCTTCTTTAAATTATTTACATTTTCCCACCTCTCTAGCCCATTCATAAATCCTTTGTCCCATTAGAACTTTAAGTTTCTTATATGTAGAATAGAAGAACTATATATAGAATATATACATATGTCCATTGGGTTTCAAAAACTGCCATTAAATAAGTGTTTCAAGGTAAACAAATGCTTATTGAGCACCTATCTGTGTCCAGGGCAACAGTGGCACTTGCTAATCAATATTGGGGAGGGAGGTCTTGTAGAGTATGGTTTAATATGAGTAAACTGTATAGGGGGTGTGACATTGAAGTGTCATTTTCAAATATGTCATTTCAGATATGTGGCTAACATACAGCTTGGTGAAAATAGGTGCTCATTGCTTTAACCATTTCTCACTGACAGATTTTGATGCAGTACTACAATTAAGATTCTGCGGTTCTCTGGCAAAAGCAGTACAAAAACATTTGAAAAGGAAGTATGGTCTAGATGGAGAATAACAAACGATTTGTAGTTTATTTGCCAAGACATATAGGAGGTAAATATAAAACAAACTCTAGC
The DNA here is from genome assembly GCA_004024945.1 of Uropsilus gracilis. Classification (NCBI taxonomy): domain Eukaryota; kingdom Metazoa; phylum Chordata; class Mammalia; order Eulipotyphla; family Talpidae; genus Uropsilus; species Uropsilus gracilis. Next base: position 8,792 of record PVHY01015754.1, on the reverse strand, counting down.
AAGTTTAGCATTTTCTTGCTCCAAATATAATGCTGCTGACTGCAGGCCAACAGCACAGCCTTGCACAGCTCCTCGCACTAAAATTGGCTGGGGATAAGATGCCTTCACTGCTGGGCATTTCAGTGCCATCACAGATATTTGCTAGTTTGTGGCCAGATTCTGGTTTATTCAGACAACCTGCAATCTTGTTTACAAGCTAATTTGCAAATAACACAGATGTGAATGGTGGCCATCTTGACATTTACATGTGACCACAGATGATAATTTTAAGTGTGTGATTAATCTTCTTTGTATGTATGAAGGAACCAGTTGAGTACAAGTCCATGGAGCAGTAAATCCTAGACTCTTCAGAAGCCCAGGTGGGGGGTTTCAGTTAGCTTTTTTGTTAGGCAAAGTGATCATCTTCAAAACATGCCATTCAGCTCAAATACTCAATGTGTGCTACAGCAGGGAGGGTATGCACAGTGCCAGAGAGGAAATAAAGCCACCATACAGTTAACTGGCAGAGAAGGTAGGGCTTGAATCATGGTGCAAAGTGGAAGATAGAGATGAAGGAAAGTGACACCACCCCAGGTTGGAGGCAGAGCCAGTGGTGGGGGTGGTGTGGGGTGGGAAGGATCCAGTAAGGAATGGGTATTTGAGATGGAGTTTAAAGAATGGATTGGGGCTGGGTGCGGTGGTGTGCACCTTTAATCCCAGCCTAGGAATCTCTTGAGTCTGCAGGTTCAAGACTACCCTGGGCAACATAGCGAGACCTAGTCTCAAAAAACAGCCGGGCATGGTGGCATGTACCTGTAATCCCAGCAACCTGAGAGGCTGAGGCTGGGGATCACTTGAGTCTGCAGGATCAGGACTACCCTGGGCAACATAGCAAAACCTCAAAAAAAATATATATATATATAGACATAGATATATAGATACATATAAAGAATGGGTGGAACTCCAGGGGTACAAAAAGAAGGGATCTAAAGATTGCTAGAGGGTTGAGTCTCTACCCAGCCCTGCCTGCACTTTGAACGTTACTAACATTGTATACTTACTATGTACAGACACCATGTGAAGTACCAGTTACATAATTCGATCCATTTCATTCTCAAAATATTTCTCTGAGACTACCATATTATCTTACCCTTACCCTACTTTTCCTATCAGAAAGACAAAGCAGAGATGTTAAGCAACTTACCTAAGGTTGCACAACTGTCAAGTAGTGGGCCTTAATTCAATTCCAAGCAGGTTGCTTCGAGTTGCAGTCTTAGCCACCCTTTACAGGAACTTGGACCCAACACGTAAGAAGTCAGCTCCAACCTCTAGCTTGTAATTTAACAGCTAAGGGGCCAGTACTAAGGGGGCAGTTGAAGCACTGCCTTTCTTCTGAAAACCAAGACCCCTGGAGTTAGTTATCTTACAAATTTAAAAATAGTCTCCTTTATCATTGTTTTCCACACTAAAAAAGCAACACTTATTTATTGTTGGATAATTAGATGATAGAGCTACACAAATAGAAGAAAATTAAAAGACTTCCATAGTCCCACCCCATCTCTCCCCTCCCCCGAGACAACTATTCTTACCATATCGCTGATTAGACTTACAGAACTTACCTGGAACAAGCACATACAATTACAAACTCTTACAATCTGCTTTTCTTTATTTAGCACCAACACAAACATCTTGTCAATAAATGTTTAGCCTGATTTTAAACTATCCCCTGAGCATTGTCTCCTATTAGAGAGTCAAATCCAGATACAAAGCATACAGGGTGTGCAGGTGGGGGAGGGTTGTTGTTCAGACTGTGAAAGCAGGAATGCAGCTTTGGAATTGACCACCCTCAAGATGAAGTAGAAATGGAGGCTACAGCATTGGGAAGGCGTTCATGATCAGGTGTGATGCAGGAGACAAAGCAAATTCAGCCTGAATCCCAAGGAATCCCAAGAGGCTCTGTCAGGACCTAAGTTGGGATAAGATGTGAGGGGTGCAGAGTGCATGGAGGGACAATCCAAGGTATAGCCAAGGCCTCTTGGAAATGAGGTAGTAAGGTATGGGAAAACAGGATGCTGCCCCAGCAACAAGAAATGAGGTTGCCATGGGTGAGGCAGAAGATCTGCTTGGACCAGGGTCTCACCTCAGGACCCTGGCCCTCCGAGGCCTGGCAGACAAGGACAGTGCCAAGCACACCAGTTATGGGCCAAGGGCTATTGCTGTACTCCCTAGACAGACACATTATCTTGGGAGAAGGGATGTGAGCCAGGGATTTTTGGGGTATCTATTGTGAAAAAACAGATAGAGCAGGACTGCAGGAAGAACTGACATTCGACCTTGTTTGCATTGCCCAGCCAGGCTTGATAACCGATTTTCTTTTTTTCTCTTTATTTAGAGCTGTAGGACACAAATCCAAGGTTGGAAGCCTGCTTTAATCTAGGATCTTACTTTTTGCTCCAACCTTTGAATATCACCACCCTCATCTGCTTCATCAGACCACTTCCTCCCTGCATAGGGCTTCACTCATGTTTGCTCAGTTACCCCATTCTGCCTCCTAGATAGGATTCCTCCCCTGTACGAGGGCCTGTCTCTCCCAGGGTCTCACACTGCAGGTGTTTACCACGCTACGCCAACAACTGTAGACAGGAATGTAGGCAAGCTGGCAGGGCTGTGAAGTGAATAGAGTGACAGACTGAGGAAACTGGTCAAATTCAGAAGTGAATGGAGAAATGCCAAAGGGTATCAAAGCATCTGACTTTGAAGAACTTATCTGGAAGTCATGTGGAGGATGAATGTATTGGGGGGAAGCTAAAGCAGTGGTTAATTCTGATGGTTTTACAATCAGATAGGAAGTGACATTTTTCATTTTAATGCCTAACGTTGTGTTTTCAGAGACTGTAATTTAGCTGGTCCAAAGAAGTTACTTTTAAATACCAGTCTTAACTGGAAGTGGAAAATCTTAAAGAAAGGAAATATCCTCTGAAACATAGGAGTGTTCCAGCTATTGTTTTAAAAGCGGATGAAGTGGTTAGTGAAAAAATATTTATAGGGTTAAAAATTCCTCCTTTGGTTTCTAGTACCAGCTTTCTCACTTTCATATCTGGTCTTGAATTTGGGTCCAATATTTGGACATTTATCCTTCCACATTCTAGGTCCCCACTTCCAATTATTAAGTTTCTACTCTCTTCCCCAATTACCTAACTCTTGGTTAGCCACCCCAACACAGTAATAATCTCTGCTATAGTTCCAAATTCTGCATTTGCTTTCCAGATTTCATTTGCTATTTACCCATTGCATTCACAGTGAACCCACACCTCCAGACTCTGCACAGCATTGAGAAGAGAGGCATCTGAGAGGCACTACAATCAAGGAAACACAGTGTCTTGACAAATGATTAAATGTGACAGGTTACAAATGTGACATTACAATTGAAGAGAGAAGAGTGAGATTCCATTGAACAAACAAGAATTTGTGAAGCTCATTAACATTCTTGAGAAGGAAGCCTGTAAAGTTTACAGAAAGAAAAATATTCCCCAGATTTTTTACATTTTTAACTGTAGGGAGATTTGTTTCCAGCAAAGGTGTAATCATGATGGTTAAGTATGAAAGAAGAATGAATTGACAGATGTGACAGAGCAGAGCAGGAGCTTGTCATCAGGAAAATAGAGTAGAAAGAGATTAGTAAAGCCACAGTGGGGGGGGGGGGATTAGCACCATCCAGTCTTCTGGGAAGTGGAAGGAGGAAAAGGCTAAGGTGAAGGAGAATTCTAACATTTGACCTGAGCCGTAGTTTGACTGACATGAACTTTCTCCAGTCTGATATAAGGATTTTCTCGTCCAGCACAAAAATAAATGATAACAGTTTGAGTGTTTGATTATTTTTGTAGTTCCTCTGTGAGTTTCATGGTTAAAATAGTGGTTCACATAGACCCATTCAGCTGCCTCAACCTGAAATGTAGCAATTTGGCATTCATTTTCTTATTTTCCTTTCCCTTTGCTCCTCTTTTAAAAATTGAGACACCCTTATTTAGATATAACACACTGAACACATTTGCATCAAGGTGTTAATGACTTCTCAGATGTACCTTCCTGATGACAGAATGTTGAGAAAGAATGAAAGCATCAGAGATATGGATTATATTTTAAATTGGGAGGAGGAGAGAGGGGAAGAACAAGAAAGAAGGATAGCTATTTATAAACCCAATTATAAATATTGTGAATTTATTATTTACAATAGCCAAGAGGTTTACTGATGAATGAATGAATGAATGAATGAATGAATGAACAACATGTTGTCTACACATACAATGGAATAATATCTAGTCTTAAAAAGGAGTATTTTGACACATGCTACAATATAAAGTTATTGAAGAACATGAAGACAGTTACTGAATAGACATGAGTCTTGAATTGGAGGCTAATGGTTAGGAGAAAATTCACCACAGAGAGACTCGCTCCCCCACTTTTGTAGGTTTATGAAGGAGGTGATTCTTTTTCTTTGTGATGTCCACAAAAAAACAGGACAATCTAAAACTAAAGCTCAAGGTAGTGGGTCACAAATCAAGAGTGAGTAAAAGAGATCTCTTTTCTAAAAATGCAAGTGGTATTCTCTTGCAGGAAGGAATGTTGTGAGGACTTGAATGTATCCTGCAGTGCCCAGAAGATACTGATTGTCTAAGCAGGAGATTATACATAACCAGGGGTTTGTCAGTCACAGATATTCAACCCATTCAGCTCTGACTTAACTTCTCACAATGGTGAGGGACATCTGCCTTATGTTCCAGAGGACCGCCAAGTCATCCATTCTAAGATGTGCATAACACAGGTCTGGAAAAGAACAAAATGCCCTGGTTCCAGGTATTCTGCCTCTGGATGGTAAGCCAGGGGGGAAATGCACTAATTCTTTTAGGTCATGAAAATGCAATTTACCAGATTACTACCACAGAACAATCAGAGCACCTGACTTCATTAAATTAAATGATCATCATTACATGAATCCATTAAAACATGCAGGGAAGGAATTAACTAGCACATGGAAGCCTCGACTGTTCTGTGCTCTGGGAATCACATCTGCTTTGTGAAGTGTGTCAAACCTGGGAATATTATCATATTTTATGGCTTACAGTATCAGTTACCTGATAAACTGTTAATAGGTCTATCTATGATCAATTGCTTCACCTTTTACCTCTTAAATACCTTGAATCATCAATATGCAAGAATAAAGTGACTTTTGGGGAAAAAGCAAGGAGACATTGCAGGCAGATACTTGCGTTAGGCAGGTACAACTCAGGGATGTGACTCTTCTTTCTTTGTGAAAACACTTTGGAGTGGTACATCAATAAGTCATTTAGGCTTGACCCTTTCATTCTGGTTTCCTTCCACTGTGAAATATCTTTATGAGGTTGAGATTACAGAGATAATATTTCCAACATTTCATCTAAATGTCTTTTTTCTTTAGCTTGGGGAATGAATTGTAGTTAGTGCTGGAGAAAGTAAGAAGGAATCAGGTTTGGAGGTGATGGTAAAGGAAAGTTCAGTTCTTCTCTTGTTCAAATGTTTTCTAAAAGCCATATCTTCATGTGATATTAATATTACACATTAAATTTTAAATAAATGTGAACAGTCGTGCAACAAAATGTCTTAACTGATTTAGAGGTTCCCCCTAACACAGTTAAATTCTTACATCCCCTTTGTCCTTGCCACCCTTTGAGGTGTTACTATGTCTGTACCTGCTGCTGTTGCCTGGCCAGACTGAGACAGCAATCCTGAGTGCTGGACACACTCTGTTTCCTGCCATTTGTTTCTGCCACTACCTCGTGGAGTGACACCACCCCTACCCAAGAACTGCCTCCAACTTCCCCGAAGTGGAAACTCTAAAAATCCAAACAGTTTTCTGTTTATCTTAGACCTCCCAGCCCAAGAGCCTACCTTTTTGGCACATGAATTGAGGAAAACATTCCTTTCTCCCTGAAGTTTTTCTTAGACCTTGAAGCAGGGATGATGCTAAACTTGTGGCATCTTTTCCTTACCTTGCCTTAGATAATTCTCCTTATTCAGCAAGCACCTTGTTTACTTCAACTACCTTCAGAAGACCCACTTTGAAGACCCACTTAGCCTTTCAAATCCAAAAGGAAGAGAATTTGGATAGAAAGCAATAAATCTTCTCTGAATCCATATCTATGCAAATAACTAAGATTCAGCTGGATATTTTTACTTATATATGCATATATGAAAAATATCTATGTGTGCATTTGAAAGTATTAAACCATAGTTATACATGCAGATATGAGTCAACATACAACTAAAAAATACTCAAGCAACCAATAAGAGCAGTGCTCATTTTATAATTTTGTCACTTGTCACATTTAAAATTTTAACTGTTCTGCAATCTAATATATACTTACCAGTGTCAGTAGCTTATAATAAATTTTCAGTAACATGATTTTAATTGGAAAGATCTCCACATGCCTTTAAACACTGGTATTATCTTTATAAATTTGCAGAAGCCATCATGCAGAAAATGCATGATTTCAAAATACCAGAAATTTATTATTAATGCTATTTTATAATTTAAATTACACATTACATTGTGAATGATAGAAACAATTCAAAACTTAGTAACTGATTACTCGTGATTAACAGAGTAAAACATGGGTGGGTGCTTGTCTTATTTGTTTTAACACCCTTGTGAAAAACTACATCTTTTTTGAACGGAAACATTTCATACATATCCCTGTGAATAAATAAGGCAATGAAAGTATCCTCAAACAAAGGAACTTACTTGGTTGCTTAGAAAACTCATTAGATTAATCTCACTAGTTTCTTAGGGCAGCTAAACTTGGAAAATGAAACTCGAGAACATCTGTTTCCCAGAAAAAATAATTCATAATTCATTGCAAAATACTAATAAATGGAGACAAAGTGTACAGAGGTTCATTTGACTGAAACACTGGGGCTATTTTGGGGGAGGGAACTTGTGAAGAGAAGGTGTGCAAGTGTACCTGCATCTTTAATTTGCAGTGGCTTGCGTGCCAGCCTAATCCATACACTCAGCAGTAAGAGATAGCATGCTTAATTACTTAGGAGACCCAGAGAATAACAGCAAGATCTTTATTAATGGAGGCGTTTCTGGCCTCTTGTGCTTCTTCCTTTGATAAGCCGATTATTGCTTTATTGGTGCTAGTCTTGTCAGTACCTTGGACAGCTCTATCACAGCAGGGAGTGTCTTTTCAGCCTATTCATCAGCTTGTAGAATTTTAGAGGAAAATAGAAGCGAAAGATGAACTGTTTTCACGCCTCACTTTACAGGTGAGAAAATGGAAGCTTCTAAAAGCTAAATGACATGTTCAAGTCACATTCGAAAATATGTACATATTGGGGTGGAAGATATAAATAAAATATGTACGTATTTACATACAAAAAGCATTCTTTTCCTGGGCATAGTTCAGTGCAAGGAAAGGATCATTTAGGAGAAATAGATTTAAACCCACATTCTTCCCCTTAATAACTGTGTGGAATCTGGGCTTCAGTTTTCTCTTTCTGTAAAGTGAGAGTAAGGATGTCTTCCTTACACATCAGCAATGGTTAGAAATAAAATATGTAAAGTGCTGAACTCAACTTGACAAAGGACTCCTTAAAAGAGAATCAGTGATACAATCAACACTCAGCCCACATACCATACTGAGAAACTATGAATGCTGCTCAAACTCCAAAAGAGTGAGACTGAATTCCAGAGAGCTGTGACTTAAAAGCTGTAGATTTGCCCTTTAGGGCAAGGAGCTTCAAAGACAACTATGTTGTGGTCTCCCCCAATTCCCCAGTGTCACTCCTTCCCACACACATAGGTCATGAGGTTTAAGTTTCAGTAAAAGAATGTAAGTGGATAGTTTGAATACAGATTGGAACTAAACTATTACAATTTATAATATATCATAATATAATTATTATATAACAATAATATGTTAATAAGAAATATTAACAAACTAAACCTTCTATTCAATCCCCAAACCTGGTTTTACATTGTGTGTTTTCTATCAGTCTCTCCCTTTCTATATGCATCTCTCTCTCAGACAATATTAATATCACTACTACCCATTCTGCCTTCCTCCACACTTACCCCCTCCACTTTGTGTGGGATATTTACTGAATCCTGCTGTGTGCCATATATTGTATGAAAATGCAGGCTTAGTTTCTGGATTTGGGAAGCTACCATCTGAGGGTCAAGGCAGATATTAAATAAGCAATTACCATAAAGCAGGAATGTTATCACCTATAGACATCTCTCTGTTTCAGGGAAGTGAAAAGCAATTCTTTGTTATGAAGAGATTAGGATTCTCATCCAAACTGAAGGAAAGGGGCAGAAGAAATCATTATCATTTTAATAGCTTAGTTCTTACTTCTACAATAGATGTATAAGGGCAAAACCCAGCACTCTAAACTCATAAAATGAATACACGATTTTTCTTAGTGCTGTCAACTTTTGCCTTTACTGGAAAAAATCAGAATGGGATCTGTTTAATGTATCTAACACAAAAGGAGAATCTCCTAAAAGAACATTAGATATCACAGAGCTCTACATGGCACAAATAGTCACATTTGTAAGAACACAGAAGGTTAGAATTCATTTTATTGATAGTTCAGTCTGGAATGAGTGCTAGGGAGTTGTTGATTACATGAGTAATGTGGATGCTAAACATGTACATTGCACATACTTTTATACTTTTTGCCTGTTACTTGACTTTTCATAAACGTCAAGTATAAGGCTTATTATACAGAGCATATCTAATTCTAATAAGGATTTGTATGCAAATTTTTAT
>PVHY01015753.1:0-35328 GCA_004024945.1 Uropsilus gracilis | reverse complement strand
TCCTCCCTTCCTTCCATCCTTCCTTCCTTCCCTTTCTCTCTTCCTTCATTTTTTTTTTCCCTCTAGAGAATCTCCCTGGTTGGGTGTTCTTTGTGGCTCTGCCCTGCACTGCCTGGCATAGACTCTGGGAAGATTGCTTGTCTGTGTGAATTCTAGTACTGACCAATCTCCCTCCTTCTAGTGCTTATTTCAGAAATACTGTTTTAATAGTTGTATCATTGTATGTTCTGTATACTGTCCTGGTGAATATTTGACAGTCCACATCCTTAAAAACATAATGTACTTATAGTCTATTTGTTTCTTGTTAGTTCCATAAACAAGTGTAGCCCAAAAATATCTGAACAGAGTTTGACCCTAGAGACACTTTTATTTACTGCCCTCTGTCTATCAGCCCTGTTCTGAATTTGTTGGTGACTCTTGTGGCCATCTGAAGCATTTTTAATCATTTTTGCCAGAAAACTCAGCTCATCTTTGCCAGGAAACTCAGCTGATGGGGAGGGGTTAGACAGGGGGTGGTGGTGATGCCATTTCTGCCTTTTCAGGTAGCTGTGACATTGAACTCAATGCTTGTAATTACTTTTGTTGGCATTTACAAGCAACGCTGCAAACATCAAAATCAGAGGATACTGAGTCCAATTATAATTCACAAAGGGAGGTCTTCTTAGCAAAATTCTGTTTCTTTAAATCTCAGTTTACAACTGACTAGTCCTAGTCTGAGTTCCTTGTTGCTAAGCGCAATAAGAAGGAGCCAGCTAATATTTGCATTCTGAATTTTTCTGTGTACTTCACTACCAACTATTAACACTTAGTCTGTGTTCCAAGGTTCGGCAGGTGACAGTTTGACCAAATATTTTGCCAACATGTATTATAACATTAGTAGCTTTCCAGTATGCAGTGTGAGTCCTTACCTGCTGGCCATCTAAACTAATGTCATGCTTTTCATTTCTGTCTCATGTATTACCCCACTTTGAAAAGGATTGCATTTTGGCTGTGAATGACCAAAAACATATCAAACAAGACAGATATTACTCTTTCATGTTACAACATTGGGAGGTAGCAATCTTAGGCTGGTGGATGGTCCACAGTAGCAAGTACTTAAGATTGTCTCTTGGTGTTAAGCTACCCACATGCAATTTGTCATGAGCCATAATAACTGCTTAAAATTTATCCATCTAGTCTACATTCTAGCCAGTTGAAGGGAAGAAAAAGAGGGCTGAAAAATGGTGTCTCCCTCCTACCTGTAAAATCTAACTTTCTTGGATGTTGTAAATAGTACTTCTCTTGTAGCTCATTGATTACAACCTGGCTATCCCTAGCCACAAGTCAGGATAGGACATACAGTGTTCCTTCAGACACTGTGTGTCGGCTAAAAATCTTTTTCTATAGAGGAGATGGAGATGACAAGTTTTGTCCCTTGATAAAAGTTGTTTCTTTGTCAATTTGTTCTAATTCTTCTCAACCATGATAACTTAGTTTTCTAATCCTCCCTCCATTTTAAAAGGAGAGCTGTTATAATTTGATTTTAGAAGAAGTTTTTATCTTGAAGTCAGTTTCCATCTTGAAAATACTTTTAGTGTAATTCTCTGAAATGTTATTTATAATGATGCTGAGTTTCTTCTCACTTTTCCTTCACCATAACAGCTCTTGTTCAGTTCCTAATTATGGACTCCAGCGGGGCACCTTTCACCTTCATTTTTCTTCTTAAATTCTTAATCTTAGTTCTTCCTTTTCCTCCCTCCAACATCCACCCAGTCTTCCCGTCTCCAGCACACACATATACATATATCTACCTACCAACTGGCTCCTGAAATGGGAGTCTGCTTGCATTGGTTCTTGTACAAGTACACAATCCTCACCTTTCAGTTTCTCTTCCTGAGATGCCCTTTATCATAGTAAAACACACTACTGTCCATCCTGCCAAATCTGAAGCATAGTTGTTTTGGGCTTACTTTTTGCCTCATCCAACCAAATCTAATCTGCCCTCAGGTCCCATGAATTTGAATTTTCAATAACTCAGGTCTGTCTTCATCCCCACTGTCACTGCCCTCATTGAGGAAATGCTTTTCAATTGTGTCACCTCATAAATACTTTCCCTAACTTCAACCTCACCCCCTCTGGTTCACCCTTCAGTTCATTGGCATAATGTTCCATCTAAATTACATACTTTGTTTTTCTTTGATCAGTATTGTTCTGTAGCTTCCACATTGCCTTGGGTACAAGAAACAATAGCAGCAGTAATTACACCAACTGCCACTTCACTGATTTGTTGCCAGGAGTTTTGCAAAGTATTTTACATTCCTCTTCTCCTCAGAGCTTATCTTCATTACATCTTCATCATGGTACTTGCCATGATGTTCTGTTTTTGTTTATACCTGTGGGTCTCCCCACCAAAGATCGATCCCCTCTCCCCAAATGAATTCCCAAGTCTTTTCCTTTGTGCATCTTCAGCAGCTACCACAGTGCCTAAACACATTAAATTAAATCTTTATTGAATAAAGGATTTCTCTTATTCTTGAGGTCTGATTTGTGCTGTCGAATATGGATTTTAGAATCACATAGAACAGTCTACAGGAAGGACAACAAAGGCATTCCTTGTTTAGGTAGAAATTTGCCCTACTCAAGGGAGCCAAAGGTCCTGTTACTCTGAGCAAACACCTTTCAAGTTCTCACAACTATGTTGTCACCTAAACATAGCTGTTCTTAGGAATTAAGCAAAATGATTGTACCTAGGATTTGGTTTTGTGCTTGACTTACTACGAGCAGCCTCACACCTGCATGCTATAATAATTGTGTTATATAGAAAATGGCCTTAGAAATCAGTTAGCTTCCTTGCTCTGATTTCTCTTAGTTCTTTACTGCTAAACCCTCTTCAGTAGCAAAACAGTGACTCCAGCATGACTGTTACAAAGATAACTCTTTCTTCCCAGTGACTTTGTTTTTTAAAGGATCAACCTTCATGTAACTTGGGAACCAATGTTTAGTTAAAAAAAAAAAAAAAGATTATCTTCTTAATTCCCTTTCTTGTATGTTTAATTTAAAATATACAAAATTTAATTTGACTTCTCCATTTGTTAGCTCTTTTAAAGAGTGTAAACTGAGGTTACAGACACTTTTAGGTCAGGTTACCAATAGAAATTTGACATTTATATGAATAAGAATAATACCAAGAATTGCAAAAGCTGATATGGAATTGCAAGGACTATCAAGCTCTATGCTTGAGGCCATAAATTGATTGCCAACAGGGGTCAAACACAAGTCCTTTTTCTCTTTACATTCTCCCCTGGGTAAGCCGTTGCAGAATAAGACACACCAACAGAAAGGGCAGAGTAAATTTACACCTTCTTGAAACAATTGTTGAAATATTCATCTCCTAAGAGAGGTGTGGATGAATAGTATTTCTTTATTTAGGCAGCTAAATATTGAACCTGAGATTATTTTTCTAGAAATCATATTAAGCCTAGGAAATTAAATCTAATAATTTAGTCAAGGCTATGCAGACAAGCTTTGTTTCACCGACACTTTATTTTACGACAAGGTAGTTCTGATTTTTGCTCTTAGGGCTGCTTAAAAAAAAAAATCGAAGTTGATTCCAAATGAATTAATTTTCTGCTAATAACATAAAGCAAACTACCAAAACCAAAGTTTACTATATAGTAGTATATATGTTGTAGTATATGTTGTAGATTTTGCTGATGTCTTTTTAGAATTCTTGTAAAAATAAACTTCCCTGTGTTATTAAGTATTGGAATGAGATAATAGAAGTTAAATTTAGATATAAAATGGAAGGATTGTCTATGCTCTGGGTATGATTATGACATGAGTGCTTTGGGTAAAGATTAACTCTTAGGTCAGGTAAATCTTTAATGGCCTAAAATTGAATAATACAAGTTTGTACATTATTATTTTGTTTCCAATCATTACTTTTTATTACTTTATTGTGTAAACATTTTCTTTGTGAAGGTAGGTGGTGTAGGCTGTTGTACATTCCCTCATTGGAATGTATGTCTCTTTGTTTGTGTGTGTGTGTGTGTGTATGTGTGTGTGAGAGTGAGTAAGATTAGAGGGAGCTTATATTTTATTTTACCTCTTTCATTATGTCATCGTCATTTGGTGTTTATTTAAAAAAAAAATTGTTCCTATTGTCCTTGTCATCGAATTCTGTCTCTGTCTTTCAGAGAAGCTATTTCTACAGGTACCCATTTGTTACAACAGCACAAATGTATTACTTGTATTTCCTAATTAAGATCCCATGTGGTATTCTTTCCACTGCTGTGTCAGGTGCTGTGTATAGAATTAGAGTTCCTAAAGGAGTTTTGTTTTACATTAAAAATTAGACTGGAGGCTTGGTAGCATAAATATTAGTGATTTAGGCTATGATGAGATATATGAAATTTAAATAATACCTTAGCTGGAAACCTTAGAAGTCACTCAGTTGTAGCAGTCGCCTGTGGTGCTGGTGTTGTGAATGATTAACTTTTGTCATCTATGGAGTGTGTTACAGAGATTCAGATTTTTTTTTAATTAATTGAATGTACATTGGAAACATCATCTTTCATATATTGGTAGGCAAAGTATAACCTTTTTAAACTTATTCTTCTAAGTGTATCTAAATCTAAGTGTATACTAATAGGCCACTAGGAGATGCTAAATAACAATATGGACTTTTAATTTACTTGTCTCAACTATCATTGAGGACAAAAGCTTAATAGTTGCTTCTATGTTAACTCATCTTTTTTCAAAGCCCTGTATTTATATAGGAGTCTTTATCTCATTCTCTCCACCCCTTTGTCCAATAAATATTTTATCTCAAAAATAATAATTCTTTAACACTAATAACCTACATGATATTGTTTAGAAGTTATGGTTCTAACATTAGAAACATATTTCTCCCATTCTCTCCTCCAAAAAAGGCAAAAATTGAGGGGTGAGTGGGGGTTTTGGCCCATTTATTTAATAGATTCATGAATGTATGGCATTAAAAGGAAACTTAAAAATGACAGTCTGTTTTCCCTAATTTTCAAAGTCCAAAGAAGTTAAGATTTTTCCCCCTAAATTTCACATATATTTAAGGATGAGGTCAATCTCTGGTTTTCCTTGGCACTACCCGGCTGCCATAAAAGGCTCATTCTCTCAAAATGTCAGACAAATACATAAGTTGCTTCTCTTGAAATGTCAAACAGAATTATATAAATTGGTTTTATTGGAGATAACTCCGTATCTTCAACTAATTTTTACTGTTTTGACAGAAAAATTCTAGCAGATTTACTTGCACTATGATGTTAAAAAGAAAGAAGAAAAAAAGCTAAAAAAAAGTCAACATTTAAGTGTGTTATGAATCGGCCACTTTGGTTGAGATACCCAAAGAGAAATGCTGTCATAATTTTCTTCCAAGCAAGATCTATTGTATGGGTGTAATCACATCAGTGTACTGATGAATAGAGAATTTAAGGTAGATCTATAATAGAGAGCACAATTGTAGGGTCAGTTAAACAAAGCTTAAATCCTACCTATATTAGCAATATTGATTGACCATGGTTTTCTTAGCTATAAACAGGATTATAATGCTCCTTCCTTGAGGTTGCTGTAAGAATTAAGTGAAATATGCACTGTGATAGGACTAGAGCTATGGTAGGACTTATTGCATGGTTGCTGCTATATTACTTCTAACAATAACAGTAACAAAACAAAAACCCACAACTACAACATACAACACAGTAATTAAGTGATACCTAAATATTAAAGAAGTTATGTGGTAGGTTGAAGCAAGCACATATGCCCTATGTAATCTAAATTACGCAGAAAATCAGTAGGCTTGAAGAAAAGCATGTTGAAAATGTACTCATTCTTTCATTCACTTTACAGATTTAAGTTAAACATTTAATTTAGTTGACAGAACTTATTCAAAAGATTAAAAAATTAGGGTGAATACACAACAGTTACACATTAGTTAGAGCCTACAAATGTCTCTGGGAACCTCCACACTGAGATCATCAGATTTGAAATTAGAAAATACTCTTTTCAGAAGCAGAGTTCTCATGTCTCAGCTTTTCTCCCTTTAATCATGACTCATCCTAATGCAACACCCAGACATTTCTGTCTTCCCACTTCCTTGTAAGCCTTTGCCTTCCTGAAACACCTCACAGTCCTTGGCTTTGGTATTAATTTTGTATGAATTTATTCCTGGTGAAGTGCTGTTTGTTGATAATACTTGGCAACTTCTTTCCTAAATAAGATTTGCGTCTGCCTTGGGTTTTAAGGTTTTGAAGAAAAAGAAGAAATAACAGAATGGGGGTTAGGGTCTCTGAGGAACCAATAAGCAAGATATTTTTTGTTCAGGAAGAAATGTTGCCCCTAAGCAGTAATTGTATTTAGATAGATAGATGGATAGATGGATAGATGGATAGATATTGATATATGTACTTACATTATCGTATACCCTAAAGTTCTCCCACCACCACGTCACCTGTACCATTATCATGATCTCTAGTGCTCATTTCTTCCCTGATTTTGCCCTCCCTCCTTTCCACACTCCTTTTCCCCTCCACCCTCCTCTTCCTTTGCCATATGCTTTAATTCTGTTAGCCATTTGTTAATTTTAACTTGTCTTTTTGTTTTTTTGGTTTTTTTTTTAATATCCCACATTTTAGTGGCAAGTTGTATGTTTGTGATGGACCAGCACCTTTTTGAAAAGCTCTCAGCATAGGAAAAGGTACTGATGCCCAGTGTTTCCTCTTCTTTTCTAGGTGTGAATCTAGTTACATGAAAACTCATAATTAATTCTCCAGTCTTCAGATAGTGTAAAACATTATCTTGGGCCACTATTTGGTTAAAAATAAATACATAAATATGTTTCTAGTTTTCTACAGGTCAGTGCCCAGCACTGGAGTTAATGTTGAGCATTATTTACAGGGGGTAGATTATCTTCAAGACTCTCTGAGCCTGGCTCTTGCCCAGAGTCCTGGGAGATATAATCAGGTACTTCTAAACAATAGATTATGGCGGGAACACAGGTAAGTGGTGGGTTGACTGCACCCAAACTGTTGATATAAGTTGTCAAAAGAGCTTGACTCACTCTACACCTAATACTGGATTGGGTCAGCTGACTGAACTCTAAACAATTACCGGTAAACTCTGCTTCTTTTCTGTGTGAGGAGGAAGGTGGTGGCCCTTCTGGTTCCTTTCCATCTCCCCTTACTCACTGCAGCCTCTGCAACTGGACAGTGATGTTTGTTGTGACTTTGACTGTGCTTAGGTTACAGCCTCTTCATACCACTCATTTCCATCACTGCTTATCTATCCACATACCTAAACAAGCTGTTGATGGGCAGTGTGCCTAGTGATTTCAATTTATTTGTAACTTTTGTTGGTGATGGTTAATAAGAAATACATTAATAGTCACCTTATCATGCACCACATCTCTATAGAGCTTCATAGTTTTCATAGAGAACTCATATCTGTCTAATATATTTTAGACTGGGGTAGGGCAGGAATTACATAGCATCAGCATTAATCATCCTTCTTGCCTTTGATGAGATCATTCAGGTTAAATACTGGTTGGAAGAGTGATCTAAGATTGAAAGCATGGTGATAAATACAAGCAAACGCTAGCAGTTTGTTTCATTTGATTTTTTTTTTAAATGTTTGAAGATAAATGTTTCCAATTCATACTTTCTTTTTTCTCCCACTAGCCTTTGAAAGTTAGTAATAGCGATTTAAAATTTAGACATTCACAAATGGAAACTGGTTACTCTTTGGATACTATTTTAAATTTATTTATTCTGGGGTGATATAAAGCCTCCATATATTTGTTCCTGTAGGTCCAATTTAGAGATACTTTAATTTAATGGTGATTTGCTGTGAGGAAAACTATGGAAGGTAATCCAAGGTCATGGTTACTTTATGCCCTCCTGTTAGTACCTGATCCTGAGTCTCAGGAATCCTTAAAGGAAGTTTTTTGATTAGAATTACCTTTGTGCTCTTTCTGTAAATTAATTTTTTTGTTATGGAAAGTCAGAATATAGAAGTTCTTTAAGTACATAAAGTCAAATGAAGCCCGTTCCAAGACTTCTTATCCTGGCCTCTTTCTGGTTAGGAGTGCAGGTCCCCAAATCATGTTAATGATTTGCTTCTAAGTTAAAAAGAATTCTATATTCTAGAATATATCTGATAAAATTTTCCTTCATTCTTACTTTATCTTCCATTTTTCATTTACCTTAGAACAGTGCACACATTTTCACTATGAACAGAAACACAGAAAATGGTACATTTTTTTGGGCCAATGCCATAACCATTTGACTTTTCCACGCAAAACAAATAAATCCTGTGTTTTCACTTTAATAGGGTGTGTTGATTACTTACATGATGTGACATGGGAAAAAAATGTGACAGCTGATTCTCTTTGGTATCTGTAATATCTAAGTGTCTTCTCTCAGTTGAACATTCCATGAGTTTTAGCGTCACATTTCCTTTGCAAATATTAATTTGTAAATAAATATGTAGCGGACATAATAACAGAAGACTTAGCAGTTATATTTTAACCAAGAAAATGATGCCCATATTTTCTTCTGTCTGCTAGATTTTTTTGTTACTGCTTTGAAACAAGGATTAATTTCAGAGATGGATGAATCAATGAAAAATGTACACATTAGAAGTAATTTTCTTTCTTGGGAGAAAGTTTGGAACATCTTTATAGCTAACATATGTCAGTATAATCTTAACATACTAACAGAATTTATTTATACTTGCACTTAGGAATTGAATAGTTTATTCAGAAACATGGACTATGGATGTTTAAAACTGTAAAGAAATCAAGAGAAAGGAGAAAATGAATGTAGAAAAATAAAATAATATCATTGGGCATTTTACTATCCAATATCCCTGTCTTGGGTGTTTTGTAGTGTAGTGGTTGTCATGTTTTTCCCACAAAGTTCCTGTCTTCTTGTCCCATATGTTTTATAGACTTAGACTCAAACTACAGTCCATTTCAAGCCTTCCAGGAGTCAGTACACAGAAGGAAATAATACATGATTTACACAGTTTGTAAGATTCAAAATGTCTTTTAAGAAGACTTAAAATCACAGATATTATTCCTGGTATAAACACTCAAGCAACAATTCTGTCTGTGGTGCTTCTTGTAACATCCCATGAATTCATAAATAGCCAGATGAGAGACTGTTCATTGGGGATGAGAGAATGTTCACTGGAGATGGGAGATTGCCAGATCATACTTATTACGGTGTCCAATTAAAAGTCTTTCTATTGTCTGACATTCTACAAGAATAAATTTAGACCATCTAGAGGAATAAATGAATTCCATATCCTTCAACCCGTACCTTGTTGTTTCTCTCTGTTTTTGATAACTACTTGGTAGCCAAAAATTTTATTTTGCATCATCTGAAGTGTACATAAAATAAATATGTACTTTATTGCCAATTAAAAATAGATTCACACTAAATAAATCTTACACAGTATATATAAAAGAAATCATTTTTAAATTGGTCTGGTTGTCACTTTTATAATTTGCTATTCTTTTCTCTCCCTAAAATTCTTTTTGCTTTTTGGATTGGAAATTTGTACTGAGATGGTTATCTTTTATCAGTCTAATTATTAGTATTAGTCAGACAATTTTTTTTCTGATTAAGCACATTCTTATCTATTTTTTTTTTTTTATGTTTTCACTTCTACCTTTTTTACAGGCTCACGTCTCCATTCTAGCTTTCTGTAATAATTTGGTTTTGCTTGTTTATTTTTATTATCTATTTAAACATTTTTTTAATAATTGCGAAGGTTGGATGAATTACCCTGTTTTTATTTTTCCTCTAGGACTTTCAGACCACCCCTTCTGACTTTTTTTCATTTGGTGACATACAGATTTTGATTTGTTGTTTATTTGGGGATAGGAAGGTAGTGAGCAAAGAAATGAAGATTAGCAAAAAAGACAATTTCAACCATTATTTTCTCTAGGCCCTGTAAACTAACATTTTTAGAGCACTTTGATTATATATGCACTCTGATTATTCTCTTTGAAATGGTGATTTTATAAACCCCTGCTTCTATTTCTAGTTGCAAAGAAATTTTTCAAGAGAAAGAAAGCTTCATTCCATTCCAGGCTTCCGTGACAGCTTGCTTATTCATCTGCTTGCTTTTGTTGGTTTATATCATGGACGTGGAACAACTTTCTAGAAAAAAAAAATAATACAATGAATGTTACATTTTAGCTATTTCTGTTCTCTGAATTTAAACTGAATACTAATAATTTGAAAATATTTCACATTTTCAATGCTTGTTTGATTTAATTTTTTGGTATACTTATCATCGTTGAGGTTATATAACATTTTATTAAGTTTACATTCTCTTCTTTGCTTAATTATTTCTCATTTGTAGTGCATGAATTGTTCGTATTTTCTAACTGTTGTCGAAAGAGTTGCCTAAAAATGACTCTTCCTTTTTCTGGAGCAGAGGCCACTGAAGCAAGTAAAAATTCATTTTTAAAAATGTATATACATATATATAGTATTTATAATATTATTGCATCTGTATGTTAACATTAGATAATCATACATTTATATTTTCCTGTTGTGTAGATTCACTAGAAATAAATTGTGTATGTGTGTGTTTTTCAAAATATTCCATGTTATTTTGTGGCATTCTCTTGAAACAGGTTGTGAAGGCATCCATTTAGAGTGGCATTGAATTAGGAAAACAAATTTAATCTTTAGTTTCCTTTTGAGTTTTGAATATAAATGGATTAGAAAAAATTCTGAAGGTTACTTTTGCACTAAAATTTTATCATTTTAATTACTAGTAACATGATTTTACTGTTTGAAGCATTATAGCTTTATTGGTGTCTATTTGCTATCATGATATTTTTTTTGATCTTGTCTTTAACTTAATGTTGAGTCACAATCAGGAGGGGAACAGTGCTTGTCTGTATGATTCCTGTAGTAAAACACAGGCTTTTAAGACACATTTTCCAGGAATTTATTTTGGAGAAAAGTGGAGACTGCCCATAATGCGCTCTCAAGTCAGATGTTATCAGAGAAAATGGCTTCATTTTAGGCACTTCTTAATCTGTTACTGGGCAAAATTATATGAATTATTTTGCACTTTACAATAATGACTACCTGTCAGAGTATCCCATAACTCTTCATTGAACTTCAGCCATCCTTGTTTCTTCTTCTTTATGCTTAGCATTAACTTCAATCACTGTCTTCTAATTCTTGACTTTTATGGCTTCCACCTGAGTCTGCAACTCAGGGCCCTTGGTTTCAGTGATTTTTTTTGGAAACAGTTTTGCATTTCTGTATCTTTAATACTATTCATCCCTAGCCTTGGCCCTTCTGCCAGCACCAACTTTTCACATATTGCTAAATATGACAAATAGGGTTACGTTATTTAGTTTTTATCAAGCCCTCAATGAGCAGTTCATCCATCCATTTTCTTTATTAATCTGCTTAATTCCCCCGATTTACCCAGTCTCTTTTACACATTTCAGGTTGAGTCCTCTAACTTTACCTAATCTTTTCAACATCAACATGGGATCTCCCAACAAGTACCACTCAACCCCCCATCTTATCAGACTTTGCTGAGTCATCTGAAATCTTTGTTCCAGCACTCTGTGTCCCAGGGTTAGAGATGGAGAAATTCAGGTGAATTAAACCTGGAATTGAGGGGAAGTTTGGAAACCCAAGAAAGAACATGGGCCCAGGTACTTGAATTCTGAAGAAAGGCTGGTATGATAGGATCATTCAGACAGTATGGAGTCACATGACTCCATGGAGGCCCTGGAGCTATGTCAGTAAAGCATCTTGTATGGACTATTGAAAGAACTTCCTATTAGGTCTTTTTTTTCCTGAGTCTGACTCACCTCCCCCATTTCCAACAATAATAATAGCTACACTTTAAGGGTTGACTCTGTGCCTGGCAATGTCTTTGAACTACGCAGATATTCATCTCATTGAATCTTCCCCACATTCATCTAGTTTGGTGTTATCCTCAATTTGTAAAGTAAAACTTGGAGGTAAGAGTTTCAAGATCCCATAGCTAGTTTCCAAAGTATCTACTAGACTTTTAAACTTGAAAGTTCCTCTGACACTTCAAATTCAACTTAAAAGAAATCTTATTCTCTTCGCCAAACCAGCCTCACTACTTTGAGCCTTTGTAATTTCTCTTCATTGTATTTAGGCTTTCAAAGTTACCAAGACTTTAAATTGTGAGGCATTGAGTGCAGGACTATACTCCTTGCTCTGTGCATCTAGCATCTAACTGGTTGTCACTAATTTCTGCCCCCCAGCCCCTCATCACCCCTTAACCCCCCCCCCCATGATGTTGGTTACTCTCTAAGTGAAAAAGAGAAAAAGGAGATGAAAGAAGGATGAGAGGGCTGGAGACAAGGTGGGTCACTGAGAAACACAGTTTCATTGGACGTTTCCTCCAACACTTCCGTTTAGGGATTACCCAATAAGATAAGTAGAGTCTTATATGTGGATTAATTGCCCTGACTTTAGGGTTCTATGAGCATATAAGATTCAGTTTTCCACTTAATCCTTTCTGTTGATACTTTCCTGAAATCATCTATTAAGCCATGATGAATGTTTTGGATTTTATTTTGCAATAGGAAATGTTTATACCCAGGATAAGAAGAAAATATAAAGAGGCCACATGGAAAAATGGGTCTTTCCAGTTCCTTAAACCTTCCTTTCTCTGGGTTCTATGCTGAGACTGCCTCACTAGGCTGAGATCTACACATTGACCAAGCCGGTTCTCATCTGGGACTCAGAGTGCTCTTCTGGTTTAGTGATTATGATAGAATTCATTTCCTTGTAGTTGTGAGTAAGGTCGTTGTATTCCTGCGAGCTGGTGACTGGGTACCAGTCTCAATTCCAAGAGTCCATCTACATTCTCTGCTAAGACCTCAAGCAGGAGTTCAAACCATGGAAAT
Organism: Uropsilus gracilis; assembly: GCA_004024945.1. Classification (NCBI taxonomy): domain Eukaryota; kingdom Metazoa; phylum Chordata; class Mammalia; order Eulipotyphla; family Talpidae; genus Uropsilus; species Uropsilus gracilis. The sequence continues at coordinate 22,388 of PVHY01015753.1, read as the reverse complement.
TAGTTTACTTCCAGGCCAGCCTGAGCACCTTCCCCTGACATACCCTTGTGCCCCCACAGGAGAACCTTTCTACCTGTATTAAAGATTTCACAGTATTAGATCAGGCTCATCAAGGTAACTCATCTTAAGCTCACCTAATTTGGTTCCTTCATTATATTATGATATTCTTTATTACAACACCTGCTTGAATTTTTGATTGAATATCTAGGAGAAAGTATCTGCATAGTAGGAACTGGAAATTTTAGAATTCTGCCTGTCATACTGTGGTATATGCCTTTTCTTGTGTTATGAGGTCTAGCCGTGACTAGGATACAGACTAGAAAACAGGGTCTGGGAGAAAAGTAGGATTGGGGCTTGGGTGCAATCCAGTGGAGTTAATTGTTTCTATGACTATTTGGTACATAAGTCAGACCCATGCTTTAGAGTTCAAACAACCCATCTGTCTTGTACTTTTATAATCATATCAAGGCACAATCTTTCAGGACGTTACTTGCATGATATTTGAATACTATTGGATAATTGTTTAAAGAACCAAGGTTTCTCCAAAGGCCCAGAGTTATCTAACTTTTTATTCCACCTTTGCCTAGTATGACCTTTTTATGTATTAGTAGAAGAGCATCCTGGTTAATTTATGTTGCTCTAGAATACTTTCTAATGGCCCCTTACTTTCACTTTACACTGTCTTTTTGGAGCATGGATGACATAGATATACTATTCTTATGCTTTGGGCTCCTGCATATCCATCTTTCTCAACTCCTTTTCTCTACTATCCAATGCTGTTCATATACTGACAACCTATGGTCCCTGAGCTCATCTCAGCACATCATTGATTTTATGTTAGCAATTAAGGAAAGGAACAGTAATAGTGTCAAATACAATAAGTATATCAAGTGAAATTAGAACTGAAGATACATGATGACATCATCATTTTCTTCACTGTTTTGGAGCAAAAACCAGAATAAAGAAGTCTTATCAGAAAGTTAATAATAATAAGGAAGTAAAGTGGAAAAGAAGGAAATATGTTTGGAATCAATTACAGGAAGATATGAGGTAATTAGCTAAAACAGATGGGGTTGATTGAGTCCCTAATACAGGTGGGCCTGTACTATAGACAATATGGCCATGTGAAAAACCAAGAAAACCCATCAAAGCTTTAGAAAATGAAACACAAATCACACTTTTAAAGTGAACAATAAATATGTCCCCCAGATACTGGGTGGGAGATACAGATTCTAATTGAACTATGCTATATTGAGATAAGGATAAAAGGAACATTCTGGTATTACTGGATGTTCTTCATCTTCTCAATTAAGAAACCAGCATTTTCTTCTCTACCATTTGTTGGGTTGCAGCTCTTACTCATTTGAATTCCGTGGCTTTACCTTTGAGCTGTAATTGTTTTATCTCTAGAGATTCTAACTTCCTGTAAACATGTTTAATAAAAAAGTTCATAAAATAGAAATCATTGTTTGGAATTACACTTGTTTAATTTCAAATCAGTGGCGAATTAAAGCAGCTCATAGATGAACTAGGCTGCTAGGTTTTATTTGACAGAGATGAATACAGTTTTTAAGAACACACATGTAGCTTGATCCAAAGGCTGGTCTGCACCTAATAAAGCTAGCCAAATCACTAAGGAAAACATCTGTTTTGTTATCAAGCCAACGCAAACTGCCTACAAGTTCAATACATAAAAGACTTGTGCATGTGAACATTTGGGTTAGTTTAGTACAGCTGTTCGTCATCCAAGAAAAAAAAATGGGTAATCTAATCTCAGCAAATTTTTTTTGTTATTTTTTAAAATAAGCAATTTTTCAGTAAAGGACTGTGACATTTTCCCTATCTAAACAAAATGAACATGAGTGCAAAAATTCACTCTAGGAATTTTGTCAGTTGTAAATTCAATTACTTCTTAAATCTTTCAATCTATAAATTTTATAGTATAGTAGATTGTCTATACATCATGTAAAATGTTTGGTGATTTTTTTTCCCTACTAGTGCTCAATTTAATGAAATTGAACAAATTAAAATAGCATATTAAGCATTTCCATATTGAAATATTTGTTCTGTTAATATTTGTGCATGTTGATGTTTGTGCTTTGAGATTCAATGTGGATTTTATTTCATCTACAGCTCTTTATCAACAGCAGTCTGAGGCAGTCACAGGAATATACAATATGTGATTAGCATTAAATAAATGTTCAAAAGTTAAGTTTTTAAGGAGCAAAATTCTGAGACACATGGTTAAAAGCTGGGCCTGTTTAAAACCTTCTGAAATTCTCTTTATAGAATTATTCAGAAACATCCTACTGGGAATCTCTTATATGCTGTTTCTTTATTATTTAAAAAGATGACGTAAGTCATTGTTTTTTTTGTTTGTTTTTACCTTAAATCTTATTTGGGAAGAAAACTTTATATAAATTTATTTAAGATCATTTGCAGAGCATCTAGTCTAGTAGTCAGAATACTTTTTTTTGGAAAAAGTCCATGGAATTTTAGACTAATAAACAAAATCAAGGATTGTCTGTCTGTTTAGCTATCAACTGTGTATATTTTTCTTTCATCCATTTATTCACCTATTATCTATGTATAATGAAAACAAATTTCCACTAACTTCTGATTGAGAATATATAGTAATGTAGCTTAATATTTTAAATGCAAATCTATTAGTAAGAAGAAAAGAGTTGCTTTATTTGGAAAACATTTCAATTACTAGGTTAAAGGTATCATGTTCACTATTATCAGGACTGATTCCAGAATGTAGAGACCTGAATACTGGGTGAAAAATAGATCTGGCAACCAGATTTGGGTGAGCAGTAAGGAAAATGTTAAATGTGGGAAGGCCTGCAGGCTAACAAGGCATGAGACTTCAAGTTTATGGAACTGATGAAATTACTTCCAGAGGAGTGAAATTCACTCTGCAGCTCACTAACATGTAAGATTAGATGTTTCCCAAAAGTACCTCTTGATGAATGATTTCATAGTCTTAGGTTTTCACAAGGTTACAAATTTGTCTTACTTAATCCTTTTTTTTTTTTTTTTTTTGTATTTCAAACCAATTTTTAGATACCATCAGTTGTAACACATCATAGCCGATTCCACTTCACATTACAATAAATTTTTTTCTCAAATTCCTTGAAAATAGTTTCTCCTGTAGTTACATGTAGACTAGTCATTGAGGCTAAATTTCAGTCAGTTCAGTTATGCATTGACACCACAAGTAAACAACAATTTGGCAGTGTTGTCATCATCTTGTAGTGCATCAGTGCTGGGGATAGGTATTCAACATCATTTACTTTTGTTTCCTAATTAACTCTTGATGTTGGCTCCAGTATTACCCATGTGGATAGAACATGGGGGAAATGATAGTGTATGGAGATGAAACCAGAGGAATTCTATATACGATGGGCCCTATTTGTTTGCCTTTTATTTATTTTTTATTATCTTTTTTAAAAAATTTTTACTTTATTCTCACTACATACAACCACAAACATAATTTTTCATAAATACATAACAGATAATAGGCATTTTGTGGATACAATTTTTTTAAGCATTGTTATCTCAGGGTTCTCCCCCTCCCTACCTTATCACCCGTGAATCATCTCTTAATGTTTTGTGCCCCTTCTACCCTCCATCCCCCCACCACCACCATGCTCGGTTCTTTAGTTCTGCAGAAAGTTAGTTTTAAAATTTTCTGAGTTTGTTTTCTCTTTATCCCTCTAAGTGAGACCATCCAATATTTCTCTTTTTCTTTCTGGCTTATTTCTGCCAGTATGATTCCTTCTAGCTCTATCCATGTTGCCATGAATGACTTAAGTTTGTCTTTTTTTGGTTGATGGATAATATTCCATTGTGTACATATACCACAGCTTTCTGTACCATTTGTCTGTTTTGGGACATTTGGGTTGTTTCTATATGCTGGCTATCATAAATAATGGTGCAGTAAGCATCTGGTATAGGTGTCTTTTTGAATTAGAATTTTTGTAGCCCTTGGGTAGACTCCTAGAAATGGGATTGCTGCATTGAATGGAATTCTATTTTCAGTAATTTAAGAGTCCTCCACACAGCTTTCCATAGTGGCTGAACCAGTTTGCATTCCCACTGACAGTGTAAAAGTGTCCCATGCCAGCACCTGTTGTTGCCTGTTTTTTGTGGTTTGTTTTTTTTTTTTTTTTTTTTTTTTTTTTTTTTTTTTTTTTTTTTTTTTTTTTTTTTTTTTTTTTTTTTTTTTTTTTTTTTTTTTTTTTTTTTTGATATGGACTATTTTTATTTATGTAAGGTAGTATCTCATTGTGGTTTTGATCTGCATTTCCCTGATTATTAGTGATGTTGAACATTTTTTCATAGCCTACTGGCTATTTGTATTTCTTCTTTGGAGAAGTGTCTTTTTAGATCTTCTCCCATTTTTTGACTGGGCTTTTGTCTTATTTTTGTTAAGTTATGTGAGTTCCTTGTGAGTTTTTGTGTTCCTATTTATTTTCCTTCTATAAAGTTGGACACATATCATCTAAGTTGTCAGTGTTTTCTTTGGCCTCAGAATCTTCCATTGGAAAAAAAATAATCGCATGGGGAAAAAGGTTTTTAAAAGTTAAATCTGAAGTTGTTTTATTTGAACAGTCATGAGTTGAAGCCTAACAACTTATAGCCTTGAAGTACCACTTCTTTCACTTTGACCTTTTTTGATAACAGTTTGAAGACCATTATTTGTGATAAAATACACTTGGAGCAAAGTCGCTTTTGCAATGTAAGAAGAAGAGCAAGGCAGCTATTGAGTGTCCTGTAACTTACTAGACACAGAACAAAGTTTCTTATATCACCTCATTTAATTGTCTTAACATGATTAGTAGATATCATTGTCAAACAAGGAAAGGAAAGTTCAAGTGTACTGTTAGGTAGTTGTTTTGTTGCATATTCTTACTTAATGAATTGCAGTGATGTAGAACCCTGCTGTGTGGTAGAACTGTCAGCACTGATGGAAGTATTCTCTATCTGTTCTGCTGAATATGGAACAAAGTAGCCATTGGTGGTTGTTGGAGACCTAAAAGGTAGAAGGTAAAAATGGAACTAAATCTTAAATTTTGTTTTTAGTTCATTTTAATTTAAATAGCCATAGGGAGATAACATGTTGACTATTGGAAAGTGCATCTCTTGGTAGAGTTCATTCGAAATGACTCATTCTCCATGATACCTTACTTTGCCATTTGATATGAAAGATTATTATGTAATTTGCATTTATCTTAGACTATTTTGTTAAATATATCACATAACTAATTTCAGTTTCATCTTTCTGATGAAAATTTGATAGTCAGATCTCAAAAATTATTTATGGGCTTTTATTTTTCCTCCTTAAAAGGGGAATTAATGAGTCTTTTATTGACTCATTATCATTTATAGGTACTACTTTGTGCTAAGCACTGAATTAAACCCTGGGAATATAGTGGCATACAAGACAGACAAGAAAGTCCCCCAGGAACATCACAATTGTAGTAGAGATAACTTAGACATAGCAAACCATTATAATAGAACACTAGAAATACTTCGAGTTGATAGCTTGAAAAAGGCACTGAATTAAGCCTGTTCAGGGAAGATTCTTTGTAAATAGAGATCTAAAATTGAGCGGGAGGGAGTTAGCTCTGATTTGGAGGAGCAGTAAGAATATTGCGTCCCTTGGGGGCCTGAGGCTTCAGGGCACAGGGATTTGTGAAGAAGAAATGTAAGCTCAGTGGGGCTGGACTGTCATGTGGAACCTGTGTCAACCTTTTAAAGGAGTCAACCTTTGTGTCAGCAGAGATGGTAACTGGTAGGTGGACACTGGAGACAAAATAATTAACCCCAATCATATACCTAAAAGATATTTAGAATTTTAATAAAATTTTATTTTCCACAGTAGCATTGCTATCTGTCTTATCAGCCATGCTTGCTTGCTTTCCTACCCCATGACTACTTACATCTAAAATCAGAGAATTTTCTGAGTTTATCAGTAATGAGAACTGTAAATCTGTATTCCTTAAGAGATTAGATATAACTCTGTAAAAACTGATTTTCCCTTGTGTTTCTGAGATCTTTTTGTATATATCTGAAATTCCCTTTGCAATGATGGTGCCTTTTTCCCCCTTCACTGTCCTAACATATCGTACATTAAATATTTATTAGAAGCATGCCTATTTTCTGTTTTACTTTTAACCCTAACTTTCTCATCTGGGAATAAAGAAAATACTAAAACTTGTAGTAGTTTATGTATACCATTACTTAAGGATAACTGTTCACAGGTATTATATATTTATTCCCACATTCAGCGTTTTTATAGAGAAGTGTGTCTGCAGATGGTGCTTAGACCCATGCATCAGATGAATTATGTAAATTAACTAGATATTTTTGTTGATGATGGTGATATTAGGAATTTTACTCAACAATTTTACTCAACAAGTTTCCTCCTTTTTTATACTGTTAATCTAATGGAGAAGAGTGAACTATCACTACCCCAGTGGCTCACTATTATGCTTCATGTTGATAGTGAAAAAACCAGTGTAGAAATTAGCACCCACTGAAATAGAACATTTAAAGTCTATACCTTCATACAGTATTTTTGTATGGTTAATTTTTTGCTAATTATTAAAGAACTTATATCTCAATTGGATTTATTAATTTTGAATTTTAGAAGCGTATCTGTGAAAATGACCAGAACATCACTGTGTCTACAGAAATCATTCATGATTTTTTCTTTGGGAAATGCAAAGTATGGTTGTAACATGGGGGATATTGCCATATGAACTGATGTCTGTCAATAGACATGCCATTTAATTTTCTCTATTTTAACGTCTACTATTCCAATCTTTCTGTCCATGTATGACAATTTTAATGTTTTACATGGAAGTGTTGTAAAAAATTAGTGTAGATTCAGTGGCTGGTTTTGTGCGGCAAACATTAAATCAGTTCCCATGAACAGCCCCATGGTGCAGCCCTTAATAAATGCAAACTTTATTTTTAGTAATGACCTTTCGTAATGTGAGCCTTGATCCATTGAGATGCTGTTCACTTCTGATGCATCTCCAAATCCTTTTTTTTTATGCATTTTAAATCAACACACGCTTGCTCTGAATTTATGCATGTGGATAGACGGAGATGTAATTTAAACACATCTGTTCAAATATGCATTTCAGATCAACTTGGTGCCGGTTCTCATAATGCAATGGAGTTTTTGACGGGTATTATATCCCTAAAGTACACAACAGATGGTATTTATTAGAGAATGAATAGAAATGAAGTTTAAAGATGTTGAGCTTTTTGTCTTAAGTCACTCGTTTTTTAGTCATAGAACAATAATGGTCTGAAGTCCTGTGCCCCTGTGCTAAAGCTTTGTGTGAGACTGTTCTCTTCTGGATATGTGTTTCTCCAGAGAAGAGAGAAATGTTTGTTGTTGTTGTAATTATTGTTGAGTAGTCACTGTTGCTGAGCATGTTAGATGAGAAAAGGATAGAGCTAATAATAAACCATTAACAATTAGACACTAACTACAATTAATACTTTGCAAGTCACATAAATAATGGATTTAAATAGATTGGATACATTCCCTACAAATCCTCATTCACTTTAGGCCCCTGTCAATGGATAGTTTCATATTTACTAAATACTATCATAACACTAGAGGATCACTATTTCAATGATTAGAATAATATTTCTTATTAATCATCAAAACAAACCTTTCCCCGTTCCCAAATACTCTTAGTAAGAAGAAATGATGAATATAGCCATAATTTAGTGAGCTAACGTTCATGTACAGACATTCATTACCTTTCAGATTGGCCATTTTCAATGGTGCGCTTTAACCAAATGCTTGTTGTTTCAGCAAATGTGGAGACATATGACATGATGAGCATATATTTATTGCTTTCCCTAATCCCTTGCACCCCTCGCTTTTTTAAGCATCCTGCCCCCCGGGTGCCTCTCTGCCCACACCTGCAGACAAGCTGACAAAACTGTAGAGCCATGTGATGATGAGTCCTTGATAGGAGAACAGCGACTGTGGCAGGGCTTTCAGAGTTGTGCTCACTAGCTTTTAACACTATTTCCTTCTCCAGAATTTATAACACCAGGAACCTGTTCCAAGTTGCTGGATCAAACATAAGAAAGAAAATCTATCTTTGCATGTCTTTTCCTTGCATTTGATATGAGGCTATATTCTCACATCTCCAATCAGTTGCAAGTAAACCAGACTGAGGTTACTTGTGAGCTATTAATGACTTCTCCAAACAACACCCCAAATAAGTCTTTTTCTCAGAAATTTAGACAGAGGGAGTGCAAAAGGAAAGTGATGATTTGTGAGGTAACCTGCAGTTATGTTAGGCAGTAATAGAAAACATTTTAAAATATTTGAAATAATATAATTGCTTTGCACTGGGAACACGTACATGAATAAAAGATGTTAGCAGGTGTCCTGCTCGTATGGAATCTCATGCTGTTGTATTTATTAGAAATATGCACACCATCAGCAGATTTAAATTTGTAAAAAATAATCGAAACAGAAGGTTTGAATAAAAAACTTGGGTTTAAAAATCATGTAACTCCTTTTAACTGAATTTCCAGTTTAATCAAATGCAGTTTTGGTATCAAGTTACCTTGCAATGTCAGATTTTTCAGTTATGCTGAGAATCATATTTTTGGTATTTCAGATTTTTTTCTTTAAAATACTTTAAGCATGTAAAATGCACCACTTGCATATAATATTTGATTTATCTGTTGTTTATTAGATAAAGGTTTTTGTGGCGGTTTTAATTTTTCTTTAGGCACTTAATGTTTAATATAGCTCTGGGTTGGAATTTTTATGGTTAGTATCATGTAGGCTTGTAAACATTACATTATTACAGTTAATGAGCAAAGGTACATTCATTATTGGTTATGTTCATCAGAAAACTGATTTTAATAATAAATTTAGCTATATATGAAGGAATAGTCCTCTAGAAAGCAATTTGCTTTTTGGTGAAAATTTTTTCTTCTTTTTCCTTTAGTACCATTTTAATCCCTTCACTCTTGTCAATCCCAAAGAAAAGAGTCTGCAGCTTGCTTCATTTTAAGTCTGCTGCGCATATGTGATGTTATCCTCTTGCCTATCTTTCACTTTAGACTCACTTCCTACACACCTTACCCTACCACCACCGACACCTTTCACCCTATCCATGCTCTTCTGCTAACACTTTTTCACTTTATCTAGGATTATAAAAAGTGATTGTGAAGTGGCTTCTGCCCTCAGTGTGCTTAATGTTCAGCAGGTATCAACAGGCACTCTCTGTTGACACCGGATGCTCTAGTAGGTACCTGGATCAATGGCCTCATTTTCCTTCTAGCCATTTCTAGACTTAACCCCCTAGAATCATACTGACTTCTTGTACTATCTCTGTTACCTTTGACCACCAACTGCTTCCATCTACGTCAGTCATCTGAGTCACAGTTTCAGTGATTGTACCACTTCTTGACCCCACCTTGCTGTTTCTCTACTGTCTAATATGGGAGCCACGTATGTCTGTGAAGCATGTGGGATTTAGCATGTCCAAATTTAGATATGCTATAAGTGTAAAATACACACCAGCTTTCAGAGAGTTGGTGTGCAAAAAAGAACACAACCTATCTCATCAGTTCATTAATTTTTATGATTAATATGTTGAAATGATGGTGCTTTTGTGTACTGGCTTAAGTAAAATAGTTCACCTGATCATTTAATGTGCCTTACTCTAGAAAAGTTGGAAAAACTGATGTTGCAGCTATTTAATTTCTCTTGGACTACACCTTCCCTGGCTCTGCCTCCTTCCTCAGCTCCTGTGTCACTTTCCTGAGGGCTTCTTGCAACTCCCTCCTCTCTGTATCACATTACTGTAGGATTTACTTACAATGCTCAGATATGAGATATAATGCTCATTTATGTGTCTTGTGTTATGTGTTCAGATAATAATAGAGCATTGAATTTAGAATTTGTAAAGTTTCCTAGATTCAACCAAGATGCCTAGATTCAATTCATAGTTCAGATGTTAACTAACATTATGACTTGGGCTTGTCATTTGACCTTCTGAGCTTTAGTTGCTTCATCTGTAAAACACAGGTAAAATTAGTAGTGGCCTTACAGAAGTGCTGGATTAAGTGAGTTAATCTGTGGAAAGTACTTAGAACAGTGCCTGGCATTAAGTACAATGTAAATATTTTCCATAACAACTAATATTACCATTACTACATTATTGCTACTTCTGCTATTCCCCTAACATATCCCTGACTGACATCTTTGAAGGCAGGTGTATATAGCATCTTCTTGTCTCTATGTAGCATAGGGCTAGAACATGAAAGCTCTTCCTTCTAGAACAGTCATTAAATTCAGTGTTGATTAATTTGGTAATCAATTTATTTGATAATACTGAAGTTTTCTTGTGACATCAAAGCCACAGTTGATTCTTGTGTCCACATTAACAAAAAATTTTCAACAGAGAGGTGAACTTGATCAGCTTCTGAAAGTTCTTCCCACCCCCCCACCCTCATCTGAATAACAGTGGGTTTGGAGTAAAGATATTCATAAAGATATTCATTCTTTTCTCATTGTCTTTGGAGATATTTCCAAGACTCTACTTTCCTCCTTTTGTAAAGCATTCTGGATTCACTTAATAGTAAGCCACATCTGTGTGTCTTCACCTGTTGTCTCTACACTTGCATACTTGTAGATATTATTCTGTACCCCAGTACTTAGTGATAGCATGTGTGCCTTTGCATTTTACTGTCTCAATCATTTTCTTGTGTTTTTTTGTGATATATTTAATTTGTTTATATTCATCTTTTATAAAATAATCCCATGCAGTTAAAAACAGTTCTATTTAAGGTCTCCTGGAGAATGTGATTTTGTCTTCAAAGGACACAGCCATGCAGGGAAAGCTCTTGTCACTCACCCTGTAGCCCAGCCCCTGAGTCTCACACCTTCAACTCTGCACTCATTATTAGCAGTGTTTTACCACATGGGACGTCTTCATGTGAGTTTTGGGTCAGATTGATTTTGTTAAGGCTGTTTGTTAAAAGAAGTGTGAGCTATCATTGGAACTATGTTCATAGATTACTGTGGAATGTAAATTCTAGGGATGTCACCTTACTGTTACATTCAGCAAATGTCACATTAGGAGAGACAGACTAGGGGCTCTTCTTACCTTGTCATGTCCACACATCTCTACTCTTCTCCCAGTGTCTTCTTCCTGCCCTCTGCTAGTACTGATTGCATTTTCTCTAAAACTCATACCCTTTTACTCCAAACCCATCCCCACTTATCTCACGCTTCTCCCTTGGATTGTCTGAACCTGGCCTGGTGCTTCATACATAGATGGGGCTTCATAGAGCTAGAAAATGCTATATCATGTTGCTGTTTCCCAGCACTGGTGACTGGCAAGGTCACAAATCCAGCATGTTCTGACTCTGTGTCTTGGCCCCTTAATTATAGATATTCAGTTGTCATTGGTTGGATTAACTTCAAGTATCTTCAATCAACCTTTCCTTTAATAGACCTTACCACTCCAATGCCTACCAAATAGGCACATGCACCCCCTTGTCAGCCACAGATACTCTTTTTCTCCTTCACTGCTTTATGTTAAGATCTTACCCAGAACCCTTTTGCCTAGGCTGTCAGTTCAGCTGGTTTATTCAGAGAGGCACTAGTAACTTCAAATCATGATTCTTGGTTTGTAATGACTTCTCACCACTGAATTTCTGCAAAGTAGGCATATCATCCCACCCTTCTCAGAGGGATGTTTTGATACCTGTGAAATAACACAGAAGGAGGACTAACAGAATGGGGGCCTTCATGGGTCTGTCTAACCACAGGCAGGGTCTAAATTATTGGAAAGGCAGAGATGGTTTGGGTTTTATCCCAGGCTAGGAATCATCCAGGACTTGGAATGAAGCACCACTATGGTTTTGTAAATATTCTTCAGATTCATTTGCCCAAAACATGATGTAATGAATGCTGCTTTCTAGACTTTGCATGATTTGGGACATGATGTAAAGTGTTAAAAATTAACAAGATTTTTTTTCTCACTGCCTCTCTGAGCCAAGGGCTAGTTATATCTATTAATGGTTCTAGTCTCATGAGGTCCTCTCTTTTTCTCTCATTTTGGCACCACTGAAAATGTAGTGATAAAATCTGAGTGTTCATGAATAACTTTTGTTGGCTACTGGCATAGATATGATATCTGGTGGGAATTTTTTTTTCCTACATTCTTTTATTGGCTCGACTGATAAGCTCTAGGAGTCAGAAAACCAAATCCCAGACTTTCTTGCTGTTAACTTTCTCTGTAACCCTGGACAAGTGACCTAATTCTCAGTGTCCTTGTTTTTTTAACATTAGCGTAAAAATCCAGTAAGCAAGGAATGAATGAGAAGATAATGCTAGGTTGGTATCTTTGTTTTTGAGTACTTCTGGGGGTCATCAAAGGGAACTCCTGTTTCTGGATGCAACAACTCAGACAAGTCAGTCTGTGATGAGAGCTGACATTACTGTTTCTGAGAAAGGAGGCCCTTTGGAATAAATGTTCCCAGTACTATTTGATAGTTGCCACCTTCCATGGGAGGCAGTTGGTAATTTGAGATGAAATTCTGAAAACAAGTAGGGTTTCAGTTCAGACTCTCCTAAACTGTGTGATCTTAAGTCAGTTACTTAATCTGTCTGTGCTTCTATTGCCATTTCTATCAAATAAGGAAGTATACCTCTATCATGAACTGCTTGAGGAGCAAATGAGTCAGTATATTAAAGGGTAAGTGCTCAATAAAATTTGGTGTCAGAAAATTCTCCACTGTCAGCCTAACACTGAAGTAATTCTTATGTGACTAGGTCATGTGTGTTTCTTAACAATGTGGGCAAGATGGTGGGTTCCTTATCCTCAGAGCTTCCATAGACTCCATCAGGACTCTGACACTGGTTTTAAATGTTGGGTGTGTATCCAAATTGTCTGCAGCACACAGATCAGTGGGTCTCACCCCCGGGTTCTGATCCATCAGGGATCCTGACACAGAGCACAAAACGATGACTTTGAAGATTGTTTGAGTGTCCCCATGTTCCTTACCATACAATTGTGTTTGGGGGGCTTTGAAATAGTAGTTGATTAAGGAGCTACTACTGCCAGTATCACAACGATACCTCGCTCCCCAGCACTGTTGAACCAGGTCTGGGGGAAGCAGGCTACCTCCTGAGAGCTGCTGTGGTACCAGCTGCATTGGGTTACTCAAAATCATGAAGAGCCTCGGAGAGTTTCAAGGGGCAGTGAAGCATGTCTCAGGCAGCGCTTGTGACTGTGGAGGGCTATGAAGCAACGCGACTGATGGACCAGCCAGGCGTGGCATGAGACAGAACAGAATTGCCCTTTTGGAGGGAGAGATTTAGGCCAAATGGGGATCCAACAGGAAGTGTCATAAAAAGTGACAGGCCCTTCACATAAAAGCTACAGTGTCTAACGAACAGACATATTTCATGCAATTTTTGTATGGAAAGGACTCTTGGCCACCTGCTGCCTCTCTGCCCTAGCAGCCCTTGTAGATGTTGATTATTGAGGACTCTGCTGAGAACATAGCAGCCAGCTAATAAACAGTTTCTGAATGATGGGGTGTACTACCTTCCAAAATAGAAGGGAGCAACTGTGATATAGAATTAGAGCAGAAACTCCTCACTCTCATAAATCTTACTTCAACCATATGGATTCTATCTTAAATGCCTTTTTCCTGAATTTTAAGCAAAAAGTTACATATCAGCCCAGGTCATTTGAAATAAGTTCTAATTGAGTATCTGTGTTTTAATTCTTTCTAGATATAAGAACTACAGGTAAAACAACTGTCATCTGACTTACACAAACACACATATATAGTTTTTTATATACACAGCTTATACACACACACACACACATATAAAATATAGCGTACTCCTTTGTGAAATGATGCCTCTTTATCAGCAGACCTAGTCAGTTCCAATGGTTGGAACTAAGCAGCTCAGTGTGTCCTTTACCCAAAAGCAGAAGATGTCACTTCCAAAGCCTTGTGAATCTTCACTCATCTCCTTCCAGTAAAGACTAGAAGTTCACTCTTAGGACTTTACAGTAAAGCAGTGAGATTGTTACTGGTCAAAACAGAAATGAATCACTAATAGGTAGGAGTGAATCCAATTGCTTTATGGAGGTCATTTATTCATCAGTTTTTTCCCAGTTTTCCCTGACCCATCACCTTTCAAGTTCATGTACAGTATTATGTGAATTTGTTGCCTCAGTTCCTACAGAGTATGAGTATGACCCCACCTTGTCCATCAAATGCTTACGGTTTATATGGGGCAGAAGACAAGAACGCTATTGTGTGAAAAGCACCAGCCAACCATAACAGAATCAGCGCAGAGATATTAAGAGAACTGTGCATGAGTCAAGATGAGTAGAGAATACAGTGAAAGATTTCATCAGGAGGTGGACCACAGGGATGGCTAGTTTGATGGATGTGGGTAGCCTTTGGGCAGGATTTCACAGAAAGGAAGTATTTTAGCTTAAATTGTGTTAGTGAAAATTTAGTGATCATGGAAAGGTTGATTGGGACTCCCATTTCAGAAAATACCTTATACACCTACTATCTGCTCAGCCTCACTCTGGAGTGTCCCTGGAAATACCAGAACTCAGAGTTTGCCCCTGATTGGTTAGATTCTCTAGAGCTAATGACTGTCTTTGTCTTTGTGGATTATAAAGTCTCTGTTGGAGCTCCCACTATTTCTGAACCCTGATCTCGTAGTCAAAGCAGACTTACACGATATGTGATTGGACATGTCTCTGTTCCAATAAAACTTTATTTTATGAAACAGTGACTGAATTTGACCAGTCAGCCATAGGTTGATATTCTTATTTTCAGTTTAGTTTAAATTGATTTTAAACAAGAGTTAAACTAATGAGGAATAACATATAAAATGGTGAATAATTCTCCTGTATTTTCATCTGTTGGCTTCTGGCACCCATACACACCCTCTCTGTCTGTCTGGATATATTTTTTTCGGTATTATTTTGGATGGTTCTGTATAAATTACATTTTAGTATGCGATAAGAGTTGAAATGTAATATCTGTGCCAGCCATTTGTTGATGATAACATGTCCATTAAACGTAAAAATTGACCTGATTTTTTATTTACAGTGGATTGGATATTACAGACAACTGCATTTTGACTGTATAATTTTACAAATCATACTCCCTGAGACCTGATGTTTAGTCACCATTAAAGAATATTATGATCTAGGTTTGAGTCTCTAAAATTTCAATAAGTGTGTTTTTTTTAAGTTTAATTTTAAGAGATTTAAGTCGCTTACCCAACTTTGTATTTTTTGCCCTGTCCTGATACTCATTTAATTGGTTCTGCTAATGTGAATGCCCTTTCAAATATGAGAAAAAATAAAGCAAGAGGGGAAAGTTGATTATTTCTGTAATTGGATTTTCTCTTGAATAAAATGATTTCACCCACTTTATCTTTCTGACTTAAGGGATGGGGGTGGGAGACAAGTCTTCTTTTCATATTATAGTCAGAAGCAGACAGAGGAAGGTATAGGCTATCCCAGGGTATCAGAATAGCATATTGGTTTTGGTTGTAATTAATTACTGATGCTGAATATACTCTGGCCCCTGCTTTCATTCCCAAATCTAAATTTCCACTGTGTGCAAAATAATTCCATCCAGGAAGAATTCTAATTACTTTAGTAATTATCATCTTATCTCTAAATGGAATTCAGACATTTGCTGCAGTTTATGAATGTTAGAAATGTTTCATTTCCTTTTCACCTTGAATAACAGAAAAATACACATTACTGAATCTGGCTTCATTGAACCTTATAATTCACGTTACCATAGAAACAGAAAAACTCATATAAAAATTGTGTTAACAGTACCATAGATAGTAAATACCTTCACTTTAACCAGCAATATCATAAAATGATTTTAATAACAGATGTGTAAAATTTCTGTGAAATTTAATATGGTTCCTTTTAAATATTATAACAATATTATCCAGTACACTTACTTTTAATTTTTAAAGCAATATCTTGGGTCTTAGGTGAGGCTTTGTGCTTATTCTAAAATATTTGCAATAGAATACACGCGTAGTACTGTGGGATAAAAAAAGTTATTCAGCATAGTGTTTATTTAATTTTTAGTTAATAGTGATGACTCATTTGGCTTTTGCTTGAAGCCAAACTGTATATTCTGGATTTATATGGGTTTTAGAAATATAATAGATGACACTAAGTTTCTTGGTATCATCTGTGTCTACATGACCCTCTCTCTGTTTTTGGTCTCTTTGGCAGCTGCTTTTTGTTCTGAACTCTTGAGACATCTTCCCCATGCATTTGATAAATTTTTAGCACATGTATTAAATGATTATTATTTTTTACCACTTTAAATTCTGATTTCTTAGAATATACAAAAATTTGCAATATTTTAGCAGATCATTTGTCTTATTCATATGCTTTTTTCCTTGTCTCATGCATAGTACCTTTTTTACTTCAAGAATGAGCATAATTTAAAAAACAAATTGCTTCTAAATTTTTCTTAATGAAAGACGTTAAACGGCTATCTGATTGCAAGTATCACTTATAATTAATATGTGAATTGTACATTAAGTATAGATTTTAGTTAATATTGGAAAACAGTTTCTTCAAACAGGTAGTTAAACTGTTCTCTAAAGGTCAGGTGCATTACAGTTTTCTCCTTTGAAAACGATCACAGCTATTCATTTATAGCAATACATTTATATTCATATTGTATTCAATTTCCAAACAAATGGCATTGAAGTTTTTCTAAACCTATCTTTTTACAAGTTGTTTCCAATTTTGTCACTTTATCTTAAGGGTAAGTCGTCCGTATAAATGTCACCCCATTAAGGTACCAGAATATGAACATTTGTGAATTTGGTTGTGTTGATCAGGGTTCTGTTGGAAAAATAGCTGTGCTTGGGTATTTATGCCAGAGAGTATTTAATAGGGAAATTTATTGCATAGATGTTGAAACATGGAAAAAGCAACTATTGGGAGACATGGTAACCAGAGAGTAATGATGACTATGGAAACTAAAGAGAAGAGATCATGTTGCTGGAACACAGATCCAAGCCTTTCTACCACAAAAGCAGGAAGTAACTTCCAGAAACACAGCAGCGCCTCTCTGTTCCTGCCTTCTGATTTTCTGTCCACACCCCATACCTCAGGAACTAACAGGAAGCTGGCTACCTAAGCAATTGAAGATTCCTTTTAGGTTTGTATCACCAGCATTACCAAGCAGTTTATATAATTATGAGACTTAAGAGGCAATAGGAAAAACATCAGTGTCATCATCTCCAAAATAATACAATTGACAGAGTGGAGCCCATTTTATCTTACTGATTCCACTAGATCAAATTGATGAAATTAATGATAGCTGACCACTAAGAAACAAAGCAGCAAAAGCACGTGGTTCAGTTTATAATTTCTACTCAGATCTATCCCTGTAAAGTGATTATTTCATTTACATTAGTTTCCATTACCATCTCTATTTAAGTAAAAGGGTATAATACACAAACTGTGTCAATGGGTCAACCTGTACCCATTTTCTTAGCATTTTTTGGTTGATTCCAAGCATCCACAGTAGTATTTTCTTATCTTGCTTGAGTGCAAAAACCTTTCCCCCTCCTTATAGAGGAGAAATAGGTTTATATCTTTGTATCTGCTCTGGGGGTTATAGGTTTAGACTTCTACAAATGTATACTTTCACACCCCACTCACCCCCCATTATCCAAACAGGAATCAGAGCAAATTATGCTCACTTCCTCTTCAATAATATACATAAAAATTACACTTAACTTTAGGGACTCTGCAGACTCCAAGAAAAGAAACCCTAGAATGATGTGAAGAAAAGGCAGTGTTGGCGTTAACCATTCTTTTATTTTGCTTTCCTTCCATCTTATCTGTTGTAAGCATGGTTGTCTGAAATGTTGACTAAATATACACAGCACTCTTTTATGAGTTTACAGTGGGAGAGTGATTGTAGGTACTTGAACAGTTAAAACCTTCATTTGGGCAGGTGGAGTACAAATAGACACATAGGTAGAAGGTCCTACGGTCATGTAATAATTTGTTCAAATTCAACTGAAGAGAAAATTGTGTATCAAAATGTTATTTAGGTCAATGGCTTTCAAGTAAAATCTTGCCTATTTTTATTTTACTTGTTGATATTTTTGTTTCATTTTTAGTTTTCACCTTGTATTGACCAGTTTTTATTTGTACAGTCAGTTTTAATATAATCAAGTTCCTGGAAACAGATTAAATGCTTGTATAATAATTCAGAACTTATTTTTGGCCCTTTTTTCAGGTTGTACTGCAGCCAAAGTATCAGTAATATCTAGAGCATTTTATGGTTTCTTGTCCTTTTACGTATAACTCATTACAACAGATGTTGATGTCTTCTCATTTTTTGCGTGTGACAACGTATAGCAAGCTGATCATGTCATGTAAATGCTACTTAAGTGGCTTTTGTGTTCTGAGTACATATTTCTTCCATAATTTTCTACTAATGCTTTCTACAGCACCAGATGAATAGGAAATATGGGCAGAAATATGGGCATATGTGTAGTGGGGGGGGGGGGAAGAGTTCAGATTCAGGTAGTTGGTGCAATTTTAGCCTTCTTTTCTGTTAGTCTCTAAGACTCATTGCCTCTTAGTCTCTTAAGACTCTTAAGAGACTTAACGACTCAGTGAAGCAACCTGACATTCCTAACAACCTATTATGAGCTAGTTTGTAAATCTGTTCTCTTCATTCCATCCCTTGATCATCTTTGGAAAGTGAAGTTCAGAACAGTATAATAACTTGTGATAATATGGGTAGAAAACTGGGGCCATATCTGTGTGGATTTAAAATCAGATTGTATTCTCTTCATATTGTTGCTGCTTCCTCTGCCTGAGCTATGTGTAGAAGGGATATAATCACATCTACCTATTTCTTGATGAATGATGGCAATAACAAGCATAGAACTAAGATTTCTTATAAAGAATAAGTTTACATGTGACCATTTAGGTCTTTAAATACATTTATATTTACCCATTTAGGGGTTGTTAAAAGAGCACCAATCAAGTTGAAAGGTTTGAATTTGGATTCTGATTTTGCCATCAATAGCTTAACAACACTGGGTTAGTCATTTAGCCTTTTCAGACCATAGTTACTCTATTTTAAAGATACACTTTCAAAGATAAAGGCAATTTTTGCTATGACTATACAAATATTATAACTAAGATTTACTTAATGTAAACTAATGATCAGCCAGTGCTTATCAATGCAAAAAGCACCCCACTGGCATTGTTGAGTAGTGATGAAAAGTGTCAGATCAGATCCCTTCTTTCCCATTCAGTGATTCCATGACTGTGGGCCATTTGTTCTAACTCTCTGATTCTTATTGCCCAAAATTTTACTTCCCCATGTCTCATAAAGATTAAAATATAATCTTTTATATATTGTTGTATTAAGCAATATGTAAGATGTTAGCATATTGCTGGAGTTTAGCATTGTGCAATAAATCATAGTTGTTATCATCCGTCTGACAGGATCACAGTAATAATAACTAATGTATATCAGGCACTGTATGGCGAGCACTGTCCTGAGAAATTAGTACATGTATGAACCCATTAATCTACGAATACTTTTACTGTCTCCGTTTTACAGAAAACAAAACTGAAGCATAGGAAAGTTAAGTAATTTGCCCAGAAACCTGCAGCTAGTGTCAGAGTCTCTTAGTTATGCAAGGTAAGATTTTTCTCAAAGATACCCATGGAAAAAGGAAAGGGATGAATGACCAAGGCACTCTAGACTTCGTCTCAGTGACTCATTCTGGCTTTTAGCCCTGATATGTTTCAATGCCCTGTTTTCAGTTCACTTCCTTTCATGATTTTTTTTTCATTAAGTGTATGAAACTAGGTTTAGAACTGTTAAAATTTTTCTTTTTTTGAGAATACTGAAGTGTTTCTTAGATTTCCTCTTTCAATATGAAGAGAATGGTTTCTAGTCATGGAGTGGATATTTGGAAATAGGTCTAAGTTTTCCTCCTTCCAAATCTTGTTATCTTACATCCTGAACATAATTTAAACTTGGCCTTTGTTATCTTTGCCTTCTTACTCTATTTGGCTATAGTTGATTCTTTGACTCTACCCTGTCAAAAGTGTAACTATTAGGATTTCTTCAAAAAATAAGTTACTTGATTTCTTCTATCTCTGTCTTCAGAGATTTTTGTTGTTGTTGTTGTTTTCATTTTAAACAGGTTATGGTGGGTATAATGTAGACACCCTACAATATGTACCCAATGTAGGTGTATAGCTGGGAGATTTTAATATACTTGCACATTGTGCAGCTGTCATCACAATTGAGTTTTAGAATACCTTAATTACAACAACATTTCTTAATGCCTATTTGGAGTCAATCCCTGCTTCCACTCCTAGCTCCAGGCAGCTGATCTGTTTTCTGTCTTTATAGTTTTGCTTCTTCTAGAAATTTCATATAAGTGGGATCAAACAATAAGTAATCTTTTGTGTTTCCTTCTTTTGCTTAAACATGTTTCAAAGACTCTTCCATGCTGGTGCATGAATCAGTAGTTGGTTCTCTTTTTTTTTTTTGTAAGTAAATTTCCATTGTATGGATATGCCACATTTAATTTATCCATTCATCAGTTGACAGCTATTTGGGTGGTCTCCAGCTTGGAGCTCTTAAGAAGAATTGCTGCTACAAAAATCCATATACAAATCTTATTTTAATTTCACAAGGGTAGATTACAATATATCGCCACTTAGTTGAATATATATTTAACATTATATGAAACTGGAAAAATTTTTTTTCAAAGTGACTATACCATTTTTAATTTACTCCTATAGTGACTAAGGGTTTCAATTTCTCTGCATGCACACAAACATGTGTTATTAAGTTATTTTTAAGTCTTTTTTTCAGTACAGCTATTGTACTGAATATGTGACATCTTTTATAGTTTTCACTTCCATTTGCTCAGTGACTAGTGATGTTGATTAGCTTTTTCGTTATTTATTAGCTATTCTTATATCTTCTTTTGTGATCCTTTGCTTAAAATTCTTTGCCCATTATACAATTGTATTATTTGACTTCTTACTAGTGAGCTAGACATTCTTAATATTTCAGATATAAATATTTTTGTCAAATATATGATTTGCAATTTTTCTTCCAAATCATGGTTGATCATGTTGTCTGTACAATAAATAAAATTTATCAGTTTGTCCAGTTTTTAAGAATGGATTGTATATCTGGCATTAGTTTTGTAACTAAAAATCTTAACTTGATGTCACAAAGACTTCTCCCAACTTTTTTTCTAGATTCTAGCTATTAAACTTAAATCTGTAACTCATATTGAATTGCTTTGTGTATAATTTTAAGGGTCTAATAAGGTGTCATGTGGTTTGTTTTTGTTTTTCTTCATGAATCAATTGTCTAACATCATTTGCTGAAAATATTATCTCCTACAGTTATTGAATTGCTTTGGCAATTTTTTTGAAAAATAATTAGTCATAAATGTATGGTGTATTTTTTGACTCTCTTACTCCATTGATCTGTCCTTGTAATCTTACCATACTAACTTGATTACTGTAGCTTTATAGTAAGTTTTTAGTTAGATTCATTATATCATAAATTTTATTTTTTCTAAAATTGTGTTTGTCTGTTTTAACTCTTTTATATTCCTATATAAGTTTTACAATCAAGTTCACTGAGGTTCTACTGAGAAATATGCTGCATTTTGATGTCATGTGCATAGACTTTGTTTATTCATTTGGAGAGACTGACCATCTTAACAATGGTGAATTCTTCCAGCTCATGATGATTTTTTTCCCACTTATTTGGATATTCTGTAATTTCTCTTGGCAGATTTCAAGAAAATCTCTTTAGGTTCTTTTTATAGAATGCCAGCCTTATACTTTTCAAATTTATTCTTAAATATATTTATTCCATTGTGAATGCAATTATTTTCTAGATTTTATTTTCAATTATTCACTATTACATAAAAACTCAAATGATTTTTAGATGTTGATCTTTAGCTTGGCTAAACTGAGATTCTTATAGATTCATTAAATTGTATTTTCTACATGCAAGTTTATAGCACCTCCAAAAAAAAAAGTTCTTCCTTTTTAATCTGTAAGTCTGTAATTTCTTATTCTTCTACACTGGCTACAACTTCCAGTGATTTAAGAAGAAAATAAATCTGTGCCTTGTTACTGAGTGCAGTGGAAAACATTCAATTTTTCACCAGTTCAGGTTTTGAAGTTCCCTTCTATTCCTTGTTTGCTGACATTTCTTTTTATCATGAATGTGTGTTGAATTTTTTTGGTTTTTTTTTTTTT